>JANHGN010015721.1:14618-54213 GCA_024605025.1 Megaceryle maxima
GGGCTCTGAGCAACCTGCTCTAGTGGGAGGTGTCCCTGCCATTGGCAGGGGGGTTGGAACTAGATGATCTTTAAGGTGCCTTCCAACCCTGACAATTCTATTATTAATAACCTACATTACAGTTAATTACAGCTGCTACACTGGGGCTTGTGAATATTCATTCCAGACCCATCGCTAAACCAGAGTACAGTGGAAATCTTTAAGATTCTGATCCATTAGTGTAGATTTCATATTTTATTCAAAAAAATTCTCTATACTTATAATGGCAATTCTCTTCTTGCCAAAGTAATAACAGAGGAATAGAAGCAGATCTGTAACACCACAGTGAGGTCCCCATTGTGTCACAGTTATGACTGGTCTCAGCAATCGGCCTCATAGTGATTTGTATCCAGCAGTTCAAACACTGGCTGCAAGTGCCAGATATCCCGAAGAGCCACCAGAACACTCCACCCTCTAACAAAAAGGATCTGAAATCAGTAAATCAGACTCTCTGTTTTTCAGAATTCTTTCCTACCCTAAAATCTGTATTTGTGGCTACCTGGCTTGCAGCTAGCGCAGGTTTGCTGTTCAAACCAACACTGAAGTTGCAGCCAGTATGGCCAGTGCTGCATTCCTACACCACCACCAACTCAAGGTAAGGCTAGGAGACAAAACACAGACAAGAGAAGAGACTTGTAAGGTCCTCCTCCTGGCTAAAGACAAGACAGACAGGAAAGGATGTAGGTACACTCAATGACGGGACAAAGGATCTTTGAGTAATGAACAGCATCAGTTCACTTTCACCCCATGAGCTGATACATGATCTCCCCTTTAAGGCAATTCTGAAAAAGCTTTCTTTGTATCCTTCTCTATCCATACCCCTTTCCGGGCCAGACACACAGAGCCCATTCCCCCTTCCCCACCTCGAAGCTCTCCAAAACCACTGCAAACAAAAGCTGATGACCTGAGATGCCACTGTTGATTGCCATGCTCACACTAGAGCTAGTACTCACAAAAGGGCTGAGATTTCAGGCTGTATCTGTATTAATATTTAACTGACCCTAGCAATGTAACAGTATGGATGACAACATGCCAGTGCTCACACCTACACGCCAGCCCTACTCAGTTCCATAGGGTAGATACAGCTTTGCAGAGAAATATCCCCACAGACATCAAATAGGCTATGGTCATTTAAAGGAAACAACATAATAAAATTATATATAATAAAAAGGGATGGGTGGGACAAAAAGGCAAATCAAATACAACTAATTTTCATAAAAGCTAGCACTGTAACACAGAACAAGAGCTGAACATATGCAGAAGGAAGAGGTGCCATAAAACTGAACCTTTAACTGAATATTACCAATAAACTAAAGCCGACTTCCAGTACATTATTATATGTTTCGATGTTTCTAAAGGGCCTTTTCACCCCCTACAATAGTCTACTGTAATTGTCACATGGTAATCAGATCTGTTGAGTATGCAGGAACTCGCTCTGTTTCAAAATGTTATGGTGCTTACAAAGGATTTTATTCATTAGACAGATTAATAGCTGTTCTCTGAACCTCTCCTTCACACAAGTCTGTGCTGAGTGCCAGTCCAGTGCTGCCTGAAGGACAGTGGAGAAAGGCTTCAGAATCTCACCTGTGAGAAGAAAAGCAATCTTACATGAAAAATCTTACTGGGAATCGTAACTGAAAACAAATTCTTGAGCAAACATGACTTCTTTAATTATTAAAATAAATTTTTAAAAAATGATACAAATAAATTCCCAGTAAAAATGCAAGAGGAATCTGATGATGATCTTACTCATCCTCCTTCCCTCACCTCAAAATCAGATCATTTTGTTTCTCAAATCTATATTTAGCAAACTTCCTCAGTACCATGAGAAGTCTTATTAGAGAAGTCTCTGCCACAGACAAGTATGTAAATATCTTGTTGCATTACAGGCATATAACCTAACAACAGGTAATCTGTAAGAAAGCCAGCAAGGGCGTACTAATACCATGTTGGTACTTAGTCATCATGTTGCTCTTTGGAAAGGGTTGTTAATGTCAGTTCCTTGTATAGGTGGGAGATAGTTATTGTTAAAAATAACACAGAAATGTTTTGTTATTTTTAAGTTTATAAACATTTTATTTGCAAAACTTCTTATATGACATTTTAAGATCACATTTAAAACCTCCTGGAGGAAGCAAATACAATAAATTTTCTTTTATAGAATTTTCAAGTAGATAATTTTATATGCATTCCTATGTTTATATTGCTATGAAAAGGAGTCTGAAACAGAATTTAGAGGACATAGATAACTATCCCTCATTGCAAGCAGACTAAAATGCCTATGCTCTTTGAAATATGAATTACTGTATGTATATTTTAATCAAGAAAATGACACTATTTGGAATTTCCATAGTGTTCCTAAGATGTTAAATTCATTTATTCTAAATTCAAGCTCAAATAAATGATTACTAACATCAGCAGAAAATTGAGAAATGTCATCCTAAGACTGTATTTTCCCAGGGATGCATTACCACCTGAAAATAGTAGCTCACTGCAGAATTAATTTTTTTTTCCCCATTCCGTATCAGTAGCATTATTATTCTGATTTTGCTTCAAGAAGTATCATTTACAGAAGCCTGGGACTCTTGTTTTAAATCAAACCATACAGTTCTCGGTCTTAAAAGATCAAAAGTTAACAACAGCAAAAAAAATTCATTACTGTAAACTGGTGACTTCCATTTTAATGGATGCCATCTGGGGTTTTATTCAATTAATGTTTCCTATACTTCCATTAAAGACAACAAAAGAGATACCATGTGTATTGCCCTGGCAGAACGTCACTGACTGAAATCAGAACAACCATGCCAAAGACTTGGCTCAGTACTTAAAAAACAGGAGCTACCATCTGAATGACAAATTAATCTAAAATGAATACAGTCATAATTAAGTATGGACAGAAATAAAAAATCTAGCTGATTTGCAACTCATTTGCAACCTATGACAAAATAAAAGCAGCTACCATAGAGCCAACAGATTTATAAATTAATGTGAAAGCAAAACTGCAAGCCTAACATTGTACATCTTGTATTAGAGGTTTGTATTTCTTCATCCTTTCTGTGATAACCTTGCTAGACCCATTTACGCAGTTTGTGCCCCAATAAGAAAAAAGCAGTTGCTAACTGCAACAAAAAGTGGGGAAAAAAAAAATATATGAACTTCTGAGATGTTTTGTCCAAATGAAAAGATCCTTTCCAACAGAGCCAAGGGAGAGCAGGCTGAGGTGCTACGCTGCGGTGTCAGGTTGACCACAAGCTCTTCTATGATTGTTTGGACATCTGGAATGCCAAGAAGAGCCTGCATGGTCTCATTTCCTCTTCTTAAGGGACAATAGAGAGCTCTGCACCTAAGAATTAACACTCAAAGTCCGGAAGTAAACAGCAGTCAAAGTATCCTAAAGGGATAAATCACATAGCAATCAAATCCAAGACAATAGCCAGTTACGACGTGCACTGTAATTAGAGCAATGAGCAATAAAAATAAAGGCATTGCTTTTACTTTATAGAACTTGTACATAAAACAACAGCAAAACTTGATTGAAAATTTCCCATAAGCATTACTGGTCCTTTCACGCAGGAGGAAGCCTATCCCTACACACTGCCATGGGTGTACCATGATTGCACTCCTGGGCAGGCAGGCTGCAAAAGGAGAAGGGCTGCTGGCCAAAGGAGGCAGAAAAACTTCTGAAAGAGAATTTGGAAAGACCAAGACAGACAAAACACCTGTAAAAGTACATTTTCTCCTCCACTATGAATTCAATACAGCTTCTGTTTCAAGTCAATGGGAGACCTCACAATAATGGAAAGGCTGCTTATTTTCTGCTTTTTGTTTTTAATCTGCTTATCCTAAACAAAATCCCAACTTTAGAATAGTTTTTTTCTCTTTAGCACAGAGAAGTAAAGGAAGACCTTCAATTCCCCTTCACGTCTAGTAATAAATACTGCATCTCAGAGATGTAATGACAGATAGCTTGCTATTTTTAAAAAAATACATAGTTAAAAGGAATCCTCTCCCATGTACTGAACCACTAAACCTTGCAAATAGTATTTTCTTGCCATATACATTAACTGTGCTTCATTGAGAATCTCAGTATCAAAACAATGAAGCAAAACACTGAGCTTTAGCAAACTTCTAGTAGTGACATTTGGTGCAATGGAAGGTGGCCAGGGAGAATGGCTGCTCTGCAGGGTCAATACTGGGGAACATACCTGGATGCCACATCACCTGCTGCTGTGCTGAGATGGACCTGAGCTACTGTTCCTCTAATACTGACCAGATGTACCCACATTCCAATGGGTAACAGATGGGTTTAAATCAACTGTGTAAATCTTAGCAGCAGCAACAAAGCATAAGATTCAAAGAAAAAAATTTTGCTGTCTTACCAAAAGTCCGTATCAAGGTGGTAACCCTGACCACCCTATCCACTCCAGCAAGCCAATGATACCATCATGAAGGGAATTCCACAGTCTTAAGAAAAGGGCTACTTTTTTTTCCATCAAAGCTGCTTTACTGGCTCTCATTTTCTATCAGCAGTTCAGTATGTCAGCAGAGTGCTTCTGCTTATCGAAGTCTGATGACTCTTATGAACGTAATAAACCTGAAGAGCTCAGAAATGCCCTAGCTCTAGTTACCATTTCCACTATCTACCCTTCTTCCAAAATCTTTGTCGTTTAAAGTCAGCATAGTCACGCAGTAAACATCCCACTAACCAAGCCGACAGACACGTCAAAATGTCTAGAAGCAGCCCACATTTGTATTACTGTAACTGCTGCAGAACTGTTGAAGGGTCAGCTGGCTGAGGCTACACGCTCCACAATTTCTTTCCTTCTATTGTTAGGCATTAAAAAAATCACAAAACCAGAAATACACGCCAGAGAAGGATAAGGGATGTAACAGGTCTTTTACGGTAGATAAAAAAAGCACAAGGAAGTATAATGTACAACAGAAGGAAGCAAAACGGCAAAGACACCTCAAAATCTTTAACAATGAACTATATTTGTATCTAAGGTGAATATAAGACAACGAAGCCATCAGGTATAAATTTAGATGCAGAAAGTAAAAGACTGAGATATTATTGCCAAACCAAAATATGCTACTAAACCTTTGCCAGGAAGGCAAGTGGAAACTATGCACAGGAGTAATTATACTAACAAGCAACTTGTGCACTGTAAATACTGAATAAAGACAAATAATCATTAATTCTTAATCTGACAGCTGTCACTAGATTATAGCAATCACATCAGCACTGTAGATATTCAGACGTGAATCTACAAAAACAGTCACCAAAATGGCCTTTATTTGTCAAGTGTCTTAATTAACATACCAGTTTTGGGTGCTGCTTAAGTCCATTCCTAAATTAATTACAATCTTGAGCTGTATGTACTTCAGTGCAGGCAAATCTCATACCTCTTATTATGTCAATGAAATAACAACAACACGCTAGAAAGCTAATTTAGAAAATCAGTTTCCAACAGAACACAGATTTAAAAATTTTGGGGAGTTTACCTCCCAAAAAAGTACCTTCAAGATTTTATATAATGGGCTTTGGCTATGCACACAAGCTCAGTATTTTCCCAAGCAATCATGGTTCTTCTTTCCTAATTTGAAAAGATCAAATTAATTTCACATATATTTAATTGCTCTTCCTTAATGCACACAGAAAAGGAATGTGCCATGACCTCTGTGCTGTTCTTGAAAGGCATTTCTTAAAAGATAATTGCCATACAATACACTGAAACTTAATGTTCTGGAGTTTAAGTGTCTTACTGATTAGTCAAACTTCATTGCTAATGCAACCAGGAAGGCTTATTGTGACAATATACTAAAGGCAATCACATATCTAGCAAAAAGAAACGATTTTCTTATGCTTCCTGTACATCCTGTATTTGGCTTCTTCTCCTGATGGTTTTGAAAAGTGGGAGTTACTGCAGAAAAGCAAAACAAAACAGCACTCCCCAAATAGAAAACAGATAAATAGATACACGCAACATTCCTCTTCCCTAATAGTTTTGTTAAATCCACAGATCTCATGGAAAGGTTATAAAGATAACAATTGAGGCCACATCCACCTTCTGAGGCCAAAGGAAATTCTAGAGAGGAATTAACATCTTTGGTTAAACTAACATCTCTTCTACCTTTGGGGGACTTAATACAAAAATACAAAGCTGAAGTCTCTTAGTAAGGAAGAAACCATCTACAGAAAGAAATCCACATAACGTCTTCAGGGAATGCATTCTAGCATGGCTTTCAAAATTGCTATTTTACTTCCATGGGAACAAGCTTCAAGTTTGCTAACTCTGCTTTTAACTCAGAATATTTTCCTTCATTTCTGTAGTATTTTGATTATTTTTTTTTTCTTTCCTGTCTGCTTGTGCTTTAAATAGCATTTGGTGGCCTGGAAAGATACCGAGTCAGATTTCCTGAAAAGGGACTGTGATTTTAATATCAGCAGCATCTGATCCTGTGTGTTTCCGGCAGATAGAGCAGAAACACTACCTGATTTCTGCAGTTGTGATCTGGATTTTAAAAAAACATCCAAAGCCTGAGAGATAGGAATTTGCTTCTTTGTGCCAGGTAAACTGATCTTGGAGTGTTTGTAACAAGTATCTCCTTTTTTTGCCAGGTTACTTTTTATCCAGATTAGTCTTATGGCTCAGGTCCATGCTAGGAGGTAACCACGTGCAGCCTGAAGCCCAGCAAAAGTGGACTGAAATGAGTGCCAGAGTGGAGGGAGAGAAAGGAGAAGCTCCTTCTTAACCACGCCAGCCACATGGCGTCTGCAAGAGCAACCCAAGCAGTGCCTTCAGGCTCCCACTGGGAAGACCTATCTGCATTTAAAGAATTGCTATTTGTGGAATACTTACCAAAGTCATACACAACACTCTATCAGTTGCGTTATCTGCTTCAGAGACTGTAGTGGTGTGGGCTACAGCACGCTCGAAGAACCAGGGAAAAATGCTTTTTATAGCACAGACTAAACCTTAGAGGCCATCTGCAGCAGGGACTATGTTCATCAGTCAACACTGAGCCTGATTTCTAAAAATTAGTGACTGTGTTAATGTGAAGATGGTGATGGATATATCCAAGTCCTCGTGGAAACAGGATTTAGAGGAACAATGTTAAATTGACTTATGTGATTCAATACAATCAACACCATCAAAAACTTAAATCGAGACAAAACACCACAGCATTTAGTGAAATTACTGAGTTCACACACGGGTTTATCCCCCTCATCTTTAGCCAAAAATATCAATACTTT
Organism: Megaceryle maxima; assembly: GCA_024605025.1. Classification (NCBI taxonomy): domain Eukaryota; kingdom Metazoa; phylum Chordata; class Aves; order Coraciiformes; family Cerylidae; genus Megaceryle; species Megaceryle maxima. The sequence goes on from JANHGN010015721.1 coordinate 21,913, forward strand.
TGGAAAGTATTAATTTCCTTGGCTGTGTAACCACGTTGTTTAAAAACAACCGAGTATTCAACTCTCAAAAATCCTATTTGTGAATTAGTGTTACAACTGACTATTTTTAACAATTAAAGCTGCACCTCAGATGGCTGGACATTTTTGGATGCTAGTGTAACAGGACCCCAAAAAGAGAGACCCTCGTGAAAACTGCTTTGCTTTTCTTCTACTACTGTCTTCCCTCATTTGCTTTCATCTGCATTACTTGTATTGACTCTGCAATTCTACACCAATCATCCCTGTTATAGCCCTCATGCCTCTTCTGCCCTACTTTTTCCTGTTCTCTTTATATGGCATTCCAGAGGAAGAGTGTTCACATCATGTAATTTCAGGTTAGGAAGCTACTTTTCCTATTCAAACAATGGCAGGAGCATCTGCACCCCACAGTTGAGAAGAGAAACCTCATTAGGAGCAGAAATGGAAACCCATGCCCCAGAGGAGGCTGTCACACAGCCCCAGCCCAGCAGGCAGACAAGCCCACTCTCCGATACCTGACAGCAGGCAGGCAACCTCCCACATTTCAAGCCTACTCTTTGAGCAGTATTTAACAAACTGAACAAATAAAACCTAAAAAGGGAAATCTGTCGAGCACAGATGTTATTAAACTACTGTATAAGCCTTCAAATAAAGGACTTGCTCAAGTCTCAGCACTTCTCAGACTTGAGAAGTCTCAAGGCTTCTACTGCCCAGAAGCAGAGGCTGACTGAACAAGATACTGCTTGACTTGCAGCATTAGAACCGTACACAAATTATCATGGAGAAGGTATTATGCCAGTTTTCCACCAGGTACACTAAAACATACAAGCAAAAGTTACCCTGATGCAACACCAGGGGAGAGCTATGGGACTAACAGGGGGAACGGGCTGCATCAGACTGCAGGTGACTATACATCAGGCAGGAGTTGCAACCAAGATGAGGGATTTCTAGGTAGATACAAACACTGTTGTGTTGAAAATGTTCCTATTTCTCCCACCAAACGAGGAGGAATTGCAACTATTCAGTCAATAATTCAAGGCAGGATCAAGTTTACGTCACTGTTTACAACCACAGTTAAAGAAAGTAGAGGTTTTCTGCCCAGAATGAGAGTCACAGACACAGATTATGAGTCCAAACAAACTATTCTTTTTAGGAGAAAAAAAAAAGGTTCTTATCAACACACATGCTCCTCCAAGACTTGCCAGTCTGTATAAGTGATCTGTCAGAAATTTATTCAGAACAAGTTAAAAGGCTGCTTTGAAGTCTTAGTTCTAAAGTAACCACAAGAAACAACAGTTCACATTCAGCCAAGTCCATATCAAGCCACTGAGACTCTTCCAAACCATCACCAAAGCATACAGGAAGAGTTTGCCTGGACTCTTGAACTACTAATTTGAAGCTAAGTACTCTTTCCTACTTGTTTCCCTCTGACCATGCTGAACAAGCACTGAAGCATCTCACGCTTCAACCTCAGAATAGATTTTTTTGTAGTGTGGCATTTGCTCCAAAGATTTAGCTGAAATCTTAAGAAACATATTGCCTAATATTTAATTCAAAATAGTTTTTACCTGTTCATTTATAACAGGTCAGAACTGAAAGCCACGTAGCCTCTGCTTCACCACGCCTTTATAGATTTCCCGATCTCAGCAGCTTTTTAAAGATTCCTGGAACTAAAAACCTGATGAATCAATTTCTGTTGGTTTTCCACCTTGACATATTGAATTAAAAATTGCAGCTTGAAGCAAGTTCTTACAGCTGAATTAATAGCTCCTGGACAGAGCTTAAAACGGAAACGTGACAGAAGCTACAGCATAAATATCAAGGTTAAGTTCTAACTGCATCTGAGCCTTTCAGCAAGTTCTATGCCCACGAGTGATTTGACTGTATTCTCAATGTCCAGTTATTTCCAAACCCTGCTTGCCCTGCATGTGCTAGTTTTAGACAGTTGCCATGAAATGAAAGCGGTTCTTAAACTAACATTACTACTCCTCTCACCAGCAGAAATATGCTTCTGATACTTTTAAAGGGAAATTTGCTAGGAATTAAAACTAAGAGAGAAAATCCACATTGTTTCATAGAGCTACTTTTGTCTTCATTGACAATCAAAGACAAGTTTTTCCCAATGCAAAACATCAGATTTAAATTTCAAAACACAAATATCTTAAATAAAAATGTAAAGTATTTTCCTCCATATTATCAGCTTTTCTCCTGAACTAAACAATATGAAAATCAAGAGAAATAGAAGCAAAGGATCATCCTTCTCCGTTTCATCCTTCTCAAAAGAAGTGATGAACAATTACCTTGTGATAAATAAAATTCTTTGGGGGGGGTATACAGGACAAGTTTAATTTAAGCAAGATCACATTAGTTAAGTAGTAACAGCTATTGGGCTTCCCAAAGACATTTTGTCTCCATGCACTTCCCATGTCATCAAGGATAGAATGGTTAGGAGCTTTTTATATGGTATTCATCATGGTCCAATACTATAAAAAGCAGTAAAAATTCAGGCTTGAACTTAATGCAGAGAATTCTGTAAGAGCTACAGAGATTCTGGAAAGGTCCTGTTATCACTTTTTCTACCTGCTTTAAAACATGAGCTGCATATAGTTCCCTAATAGCAGAAATATTTGCCCAAAGGATGTCATCACAATTGTTCTCTTATTTAAATTTCACCTAATGCTTCAATAAATTTATGTATACACACCTATTTTACAGTGCCTTCCAGGTATTTATGCATAATAAACAACTATGTGTGCATTAACATATACATATTTCTTGTGCTTAATTTCTTAATGCACCATTAAGATTCTTTTGCAACATTAAAGATGTTAAGATGTTAAGATGTTTTGCAACATTAAAGAAGAAAACTTCTATTGTCTCATGAAGTATCTTTTCAAAAGGTCTCAAAGAGTTATTCAGCTTTTTTTCTCATAATCACATAATAATTATTTCTTGCAATTACTATTCTCCAAAATTCCTGTAAGTTTTTCAGCAAACAAACTCCTCTTAGCTCTCTTTTTAAGGACTGCTTTATTACTTTTCTTTGGTACTAACTCCTATAATACAGGCTCTTTGTGTTTACTTCTCCATCTTCAAATAAAACATATTAGGGAATAGAACAAATCTAAAATCCTCTCTGAGGGAGTATTTCACATGTACACTCGCTTGGTCCCAGCACATCACCACCTGAACACAGCCACCGGGGTCACTGGATAGCACTGCCATGACTCTGGAGTGCTGGTCAGGAGCACGCTGCTGATCAACCCTCAGCCCACTCATGGATGCTGAGAGGGTCCAACGCTGCCTCACAACATGAAAGAACTCCCTGAAGGTTTCTTCTGTCAGCAGAAGGTTTAGAAGAGTGTTACACATTCAAGACAATATGTGGAAGAACTGGTACTATGTTAGTCCTTATTTGGAAAAATGTCAGTGAAGGAGTTTCTTCTGCTACCTGCTGTGCCATCCACAGTATTTAATGTATTTTTCTTTTTAAAACAACTAAGATACCAAGATCAAGATAATAGTACATCATTACCTAAAAGGAGGTTGTAGCAAGGCTGGTGTTGGTCTCTTCTCCCAAATTACTAAGATAAAATGAGAGGAAATTGCTTCAAGTTGCATCAGGGGAGGTTTAGATTGGATATTGGGAATAAATTCTTCACTGAGGGAGTGGTTAGGCACTGGAACAGGCTGCCCAGGGAGGTAGGGGAGTCATCTTCCCTGAAGGTGTTTAAAAAACAAGTAGACATAGCACTTGAGGCTATGGTATAGTGGATAGATAGATGTTAGGATGAAGGTTGAATCTGATGATCCCAGAGGTCCTTTCCAACCATAATGATTCTTTGATTTTATGATCATTACAGTGTCTACCAGAAGCTATTAAGAACCAGTCAAATAGCAGAAGCCACGGAAATCTAATTTGTATCAAGAGTCACTCTAGTATTCTAAAATAGGCTGGGTATATTTCTCAAGAAATTTAAAAGTTCAGAATTTTTTCCTTCTTTTGATATACAGTTTGAAGAACTCATCCAAAATTTCCCCAGCAAACCAGCAGAAGTTGTTAACCTTTCATTTTGAAATAAAAGAGCAACTTTGGACAGAAACAGGTAGATAGATCTATTTTTACTTTTTCAATTATCAGAAGAAGAAATATTCTAAAAGAAAAGGATGGATTTCCCAAGTGGTTAAAGAACACTACAGAACTAATTTAATTTGTCTGAATTACCACTTAGAAAACCAGCTGTAAAACCTTAAAAATGATGAACAGCTGCACTCTACTCTTTGAGATTAGTTTTGCATTCTACATAGCACTTGTCATCTTTTGTTTCATCTCCCAAAAGATAAGACACTGTGCTAGCCAAACTTTTCTGGTCATTGTTTGCAAATGCCTTTTTCTAATTGAAAGTTTCATTCAGAGCTACCTTTTTTTCTTCTAAAACAACACATAATAATATCTCTACAGCTAAAAGAAGGCAATTTTGAAGGAAAAAATATGTAATAAACCCTTGCTGTGTTTTTGCTATTTTATGTCAGTAAACTCTATGAGGAACTTCTGATATCAAATTCTTAATCTCTTCAAAACTATCCTCCCTGCTAGAAAAACAATCCTTCTTCTGAACCTAAGACATTCAACAAACACAAAATGCAACAACCTCCCAAAATTCCTTCTGCAAAGCAATGAAGCTGAAGCTTGGGTCATGCTTCCAGACAAGCTTGATGAAGATCTGATGAAACCTTGAGGTTGCCACCAAGAAGATGCCATTCTCTTTCTCCCAGGGCTGTGCATTTCTCACTGTTTCCTCTGCATTCAAACTGGCAACTCTGCAATCGTGTGATCAGATATCAACAATTCAGAAAGAAGTATGACTTTACACAGGGTTAAGTTACAGTACTTGACAAAACAGACAAAACCACCTCTTTGAAGGTCCTGATCTACTGCAGTCTAGGAAACTGAGCTGGTTTTAGCACCTTCAGTTACTTCTTCCTGCTATGCTGTACATATTGTATGCTGTACTTTGGAGCTGAACATACTGAATATACTTCTATTTTTCTTAGATACTCCTTCCACATTTTCCAGGAAGTTCTCTCTCAGAGCCCTGCTTGCTTTCACACCTCCAGGAAATAAAAGAGCAAGCGCAAGTAGTTTGTCTACTATCATTTCTGGCAAATGACAGCTGCACTGTTAACATGAAGGGCTGTCACCAACCTGTCTTAAAATTTGTATTGTATCTCAAGTCTAGGGAGGGCTCAAGACAGAAAATGCAGCCTTACAGCTCTTGCATGCAACTTTTATCAAGATTCTGATAACCACACAGTCCCAAATAAATCAAAGAACTGAGAAAGCTGTTAGGTATAGGTGGCAGTTCAAATATGAAGAAGCATTCAGTTGTCTATGATAATATTTGAAAAAAAATATTCCAAGAAACTAGCAAGATGTCCAGAAAGAATAAAAGACCCCAAATAAAATACCCCAAATTACTATCAAATGAATTAATTTTATTAGACTGGCTCTGAATTGCAAATAACCTAAAGACATCCAAACTGATATGCTAACAGGAGTCTTAATGAAGCATTTTAAAATAAGTTCTTAAAGCAAACTCAAGAATATTGTAAAAGTTTACTTCTGTTCTGCTCTTTCTGGCACTATCTGGGAGTTGAATTCATGCAACTTGACCAGAATATACTGCTGGCAGTAGTGGAAGATGCACCCACTTTCTACTAACTTAAATCCGTGTTATCTGTCCTGTGACTGGAAAAAATTGCTGTCGTCACTACACTTTGGAGCTGTGAGAGCAGGCATTTCACATGCTGTAGAATAGATACCAAATAATAATTATAGGCACACAACACTACAGGCTATATAGTTGCTTCTTATAGCATTTCCTGCAGGAAGACGTGAATTAAACTTCAAGTTTTTATAGCAGTTATGAATTTAATGAACTTTTGCTCCATTTTACCCTCAAGACAAGGATGAAACAGCCGCAAGCTGCAGTTACACACTCCACTCATCAAAGTCTCCGTAGCAGAGCAGTTGTTTCAAATTCTTTGAAGCAACCAAATCATGACACAACATTTTAGTGCCATTATTTTATTTATGGATGTTCTAAATTCAATAATTGTTTATTATTGTATGGAGACAGCTTGTGAGCATGCTGGCTTAATGAGACAGAGGTACCAGTAAACTAGGTCTATAGAAGCATGCAGATTCAGTAACCATCATCATAAACTCCTGATCTATAATACCTAATAAAATGTTTAAAATGGCCACTGTAAATGTATGTATCTTGCACAAGCTTAAGGGTATCATATCTCCCTGTCAACAGAATGGCCAGTCTGAAGTTTACTGAAACAATTACAAGTTTTGACATAAGCAATGAAGAACAGAGAATCTGAACTAAAACTCATGCAAACCCAAACTAAAACTGGCTGAATACTCCAAAATAAGAAGTCTTAATACGTGACTTTCTAAGATAATGTTGTTTAAAAAATTCCCTCAAAATTCTGCTCTATTTTAGGACATTACATTTAAATACAAATGGATTTTTCTACGTTGTATTATTCTCTATTGTTTTAGATTTTAAAGATATCTTTAGCACTGCAGTCATTACAGTTAAAGGGAGGGGAGTGAAAACAACTTTTCTTCATGCCAGTGGTATTATGCCAATTTTGTACCGCTGCCTATTTCAGATCCTACTTATTACCAGTGGTCATAAAGAGGACTTTTCTCTATGTAGATCAGAAAAGCTTTTACTTCTACTCTGCCTCACCTTATGAATTTGGAACCTACTGCTTTATACTGTAAAATACATCCGCAACATACATCATGTTTTATACAAATTTGTAAATATTCAAGACATAACTGCACAAACCAGAAATTATTAACATTTTTCCTTTTATAAAAGCCTAATACTGAAACTGTATTCTCCTCGGCCATTTGAGACTTTATGCTCAGTGAATTCCTGCTTTCCTAAATTACATTTTCTCATGATACAAGTACATAACTTCACTGTGTAGGCTGCAAAGCTGGTGGGAAAAAAAAACATTTTTGAGAAATGTCGAGTACTATCCGATTATCATTTTGTGGCAAGTTTTCCGCCTACATTAAAACCCACAGATAGTAAAAGTCAAAAGGAGCTGTGTTACATACCAGCTTGGCTCCGGAGGGAATGTAATTACCGCTTTTGTAGTGAATTTAGTCGGGTTTTTTTAACCAGTTTACATTTCCAAAACAGAACCCAGAAACAACTGTATGTGAAATTATTTGTGCTATATTAAAATAGATCTTTCACAGCAGCTATGTTTTGAATTTCCCAGTTACTCTGGATTCTGAATATTCCCAACTGCTCTACAAATGTAATTCTATTTTTGTTTGAAGATTAATGCTTGAAGACATCTAAAGATTTTTTTTTTTTTTTTACATCAAATACATCCCTGAAATAAAATATACATGCTTCAAAATGCATAAGTTCCTAGTCACGCAGCTGAGTTTGAAGTACGCATGAACCTGCCCCTCAGGACTTTATTTTAGGGGATCTGGGCTAAACCACCTCTCTGAGAGCAAGCTTAAGGGCAGATTCTCGCTTTGACTTCTATTATACAATGTGTTCTCCTGCAAATAACAGGAGTTTTTTCTTCAAGGCAATTATACTTGTTTTAAAAAGAAACCCTTATATAAGCCTTTCACAATTGAGGAAAGAGTAATTAACTTGCATAATTGTTAGTCGTGACCTGTAGTTGCAGTAATTCAGCTCAGCAGGCCTTTAAACTGGTCAGACACAGGCTATGAAATAGTATTCACCAGGAAAGGATGCAATCATGGAGTTGCATCCTCCTTTTTATGCATTTACATCCCTGTCACTGCAATAAACAGAGAACAGATGTAAGCAGAGATGACCTTCAAGAACAGATCTTAGATAGCAGTTTTATTTCCATAAATTTTATTCCTGCCCTCAAGACAGAACACTTCTCCCTGGTGCTATGGTTGGCTGAGCAGAGCAGGAGGAAATGTGAATTAAAAATCCCATGAGAGGCACCCATATGACTCCCTGCAAGTAGTGAGAAATAGGAAACTCTGTAAGATATATGGCTAAACAAGCATCAAGAGAGGTTACAAATGCAATTTGAAAGGTATACATTAATCCTAGAGATAGAATAGAAAATTAAAAAAAAAATAAAATTAAAAGCAAGACTGAAAAAAAAGAATATCCATGTTAAGACTTTTTGGTAAGAAATCTTGTCCCAGTATTTCAGAATTGACAGATGTTTAGCACTTCAGTTTATGACTCAGATATGCTCTGAGGGTGATGCTGTACCAGTCGTATTACCTCCTCTCCACTGCACCTTCACACAGGAAGGAAGGGTAGTACGTTGGACCAACTGCCCTGGCATCGACTTGATCCCTAACCTCACATTCCTCAATTCTACATTCAGTACTCTCATGCCTTCTCTTTTTAGTACTTAAAATTTGTTTTATTTAAATAGTACATTTAGATGTCATTTCAAGTACTGAAGTAATGACATTTGCAGATGTATGCTCTTGTTCCATAGCTCTTCTGTACAATTAATTATTGAAAATGTAGTAAGTAAAAGCAGAACGACCTGGACATGAGCTGCTTATCTACCTTCCAGAGAGAAAAGTGCAGCCCTGTCTCCATTACTGAAACTCTCCTTTTCATAACTAAAGCAACTACCTCAAAAGATCATCTCACATAGGGATGCTACAGAAACACCAGCCAGGACTTTAAAGCAGTGCCATTCCCTTGTGTGTTACCATATTGTGATGCTCAATAAACGTTGCTCTGCATGCACAGAGTCAATCTGCCCAAGGAACTCATCCCTGTAATTGCTCTAGAGCACAGCTACCTGCATCAAATAGTACTGATATGCACAGGGCTTCCGATTGGTACAATTCACCAAGAAATCCAGGGTCACCTAGAATTTGAACCTCTCTCTACTCTATGCATCACCCTATTAAAATAGGGGTTCTTCAACAAAGGCTCTTTATACTCCTCTGCTGGATGTAAGACCACTCACTGTTAAAAATCCTCTGTACTGAATCAGCCTGAGCAGACACAGCTGCAGAGCAGTAGGAGAGACACAGTCATGATGGGAGACACTGAAGCAAACAGTTATGGCCCCGGGTGCTGGTCCTGGGCTATCATCTTGCCCCCATCCTCCACATCCTCTTTGGTGCATCTGTGCCTGGAACCTGCTCCCTATCCCAATTTTCTCAGTGAAGCTGATTCAGAATCAAACTAAAATGCAGAAAATTAATGCAGAAAAAAACCCACTTCAAATATAGGACTGGATTTTCAAAAGCAGCCTGCCATTTTTGGAGCAACAGCTTTTAAGTCCTCTGCTTGAGACATCTTGAGTGCTATTTCCATGAAATCTGAAAGCTGAACATTTCCAGCTCCTGTGGAAATTAGCAAGTGAGGTGGGTGCTCAGCATCTCAGGAAGCCATTGCAGTGCTTTTGCAACAGAAAAATGTTAAAACTGAATCACTTACAATTAGGAGGTGCTATCCAATTTTAGAAACCATGTAAAAAAAAAAAAAAAAAAGATGTGAAATTAAAAAAGAAAAAAAAAAAGGATGTGAAATAAAAAAAAAACCAAACACAACAAAAAACAACAGAAAGATAGATATATTAACTCAAAAGAAAAATGCAGGGGAAAGAAAAGCAGCATTTGGAAATGCATTTAATTCCTACATCCCCAGACTCGATTTTTCATAGCCTTGGGGATGTGCCAGAATGTTGAAAAGATGAAAGATAACATTCTTCCAAAGGGGTCACACAGACAACATGCTATGAACCGTCAACAAAATAGTAATTAAAATGGCTTTATGTTTATTTGAGAACATTTTTGCTTAACAGAGCTCCTCAAAAGACTATTAGATATTTCGTTATGGTGACATTTCTACCTTATGTGCAATTTGTACTCTGCAAAACTTCTATTTTAACACACCAAAAGACTCCACTAGAACTGGGTATTTAGGTCATTTATATTACTGCAGTGAAGCGTCAGTTATTTCGTCTGATACTCCTAGACATTTTGTAATTTGCCAAGAGTAATGTTTTCCGTCAGTAAACTCTGGCAAGTCAATAAATGCAGGCTTGATTTGACTTGAACTGGCATCCGGGTTAGAACTGGGGAAGGAGAATGTGAATCTTCATTGTAAAAGTAAAAGCCCCATTTTGCGGATGGTTAGCAGCACTTCTGCTCCTTCTCATCACACTTCCAAGCTTGTCTCTTAACAGATGTAAGAAAAGAAATACATAAAGGAATTTCTACATGTTGATGAAAATATCTGTTTAATGAATGCTACGCAGTGAATTCTAAAGCAACATAAACAGAATATGCTGGACAGTTAGTAAAGGGTTTAAAGGAACAGGAGTGACCACGGAGACAAACTGAGTACAAGCAGAAAGGCAACAACAGTTTACAGGCACAGAGCATAAACCAGAATTGCCCCTTTCTCCCCAGAGAGGCAGCTTGGTCCCTGTAATCTCATTGGTACCCTGAGCCTTCCCCAGTTCTGCCCATTGTAGTTGTTGGATGGTTGCCTGGTTTTAGGCAATATTAACAATATCGTTCATAAGTATGCAAAATGAATAAAAACTGCACTGGAACAGGCTGCCCAGAGAGGCTGTGGAGTTTCCTTCTCTGGACACTTTCAAAACCTGCCTGGATCTCTTCCTGTGTGGCCTGCCCTGGGTGATCCTGCTCTGGCAGGGGGTTGGTCTCTATTATCTCTAGAGGTCCCTTCCAGATCCTAACATTCTATGATTCTATGATTCCTTCAGACCTGGGGAAAAAAGGATGAAGAGATCACTGACAGCATCCTCTCCATGCTGATTTCAAGACAAGTGGAATAGAGTCACTGCTGGATGGACTAAGAATAATTAATCTTTCTTTAGCATATGGTGTGAGCACTTAAAAGTACAGAGAGTTTTGGGAAAGATGAGGGCTCCAACATACAGCATCTTTTGCAGTCTTTTGGCACTAACGGTAAATAAAACCAAACCCACAAGTTTGCAAATCTAAACCCCCTAGATGTCAACATGCAGGCACAACTATAATATTCTTTCTAAAAGCTAGTGAATTGTGTATTGTGTAATTTAAGCATCAGCAACTAAATTTGCTTCTGTCTGCTTTTTGGGGGTACAATTAAATGTGCCAAATCACAAACTATATCCATGTAGGACAAGTCTAGAACAATTAAAAAAAAAAAAAGTATAAGAAGTAAGGGCATACATAGTTGTAACAGTTGGCCTACAAAGTCTTCAGTTTCACTACCCACTGGACTTGATGGTGTGTAGATGGCTGATATTTTTTCTTTTGCTTCTTCTTTCTTCTGTCCGTATCAAAAGAAAGGCATCACCACAATCCAACTACATTTTCTGTCACTATCAGCTAGCAATCAGACCAGTTTGTACTGGCACTTTAGTCAGCAAAATTACTCCAAAGCCGTTTCATTAATGGACAACTAAATAATGGTCCTCTCAGGTAGTAACGCTTCTTGTCATTTCATAAGAACCCTGCATCCATGTACAAATAGGGAAAAACAATGATACATCCTAAACTTATAACAGCAGTGACCGTTGCACAATAATACCCTTAATAATCTTCAAACTGCTTTCTTTTGAACAAGACAAACACAAGAAATCCATTTGCTTAGACCTTTCACAAACTACACATTTTGAAACTTTAGGTCACAATAAGAAGCACGGATTCTATGATCAAAGAGCAGTTACTTGCTTAATCCATCATGAAAAGGATCCAAACAAAAGCTTAAAGGAGCAAAATGACAGGAATTCAAATATTGAGGCTGGAAATTTCATTCACTGAAAAAGAAAGCGTGCCTTTCCAACAACTGCAGAGAAGCAAACTAATATGCAGACATTTCAATGTTTACAAATTCCCATCTTCAAAGTAATTCATTGACAAAGCCATTAGAATCAACTATATAACAACTCTAGTGTCTTCCTGGTGATTTGAGCTACTTTCACTTCAGTGCTGCTACAGAAACTGTCAGACTGTTTGGATTACAGAATTGGGAGAGAGTGTAATTTCTTTTTTTTTTTATTAAATGGCTTGTGCATCTAATTAGTTATTTAATACAACCAATGGTGCATGCAGCCAAGTGGAACAGGTCTTATTTACTAAATTTAATGAGATAATTTGTTAGGAAAAGTTACTGTGAAATGCTTGAACAAAGAATGAACTAAAATTACAGTGAGAGAAACCCAGGTTATGTTCAGCTCAGACATAATGGTATTAACCAGACAAACAGAGGACTCCTTCCAAGCTAGTACCTAAATTCAAGAGCTGGGTCCATTGCTAAAGCCCATTTTTGTCCCCAGAGACTGAGAAACCCCCAATTTTTAGCAATGAAAAGTTCCTAACTGAATTGCTGCAACTACAGCTGTATTGGCAAGAACATGATACACCCAGTTTATAGAGCAGGGTAATTTCTGCCAGCTTGGTTGGTCCTTTTATACTGTCAGTGCAAAGTAAAGCACCTGCCAAAAGAAAGAAAGAATCCAACCCAAACTAATGTTAAAAAAACTCCCGAATCTTACAAAATTTGCACTAGAAAAAGAAAGAAATCTAGATGGTGGGAGACACAAGTCTCTTTATCAATAGTCATGATGAACACACAAGAGCAGGAGTCAGGAAGATGATTTGAGGAAGATATCCTTCAATTAAAAGGCATTGGAGGCACTGAACAGTGATACATGGCATGCTGATGTATGCTGCATGGCAAGAGTTTCAGAAGTTGTACAGAAAACTCCAGGCAAGGATGCACCACCACAAAGGTCTCCCAAAAGAGATCTAAGTTTGTGCTAGACATTCTGTCTTCCCATTGTCCATTCCTGAAATCAAAGTAATATGTCCAGTGTAAGCTCAGTTTAACCCTAATACAGTAACAGAGGTCAACAAGTAACATTATCAACAGTGCTTAGATTTGAGCACTGGGAAAAAGACCGAATACGAAAATTCCCCTACTGAAGCTTATGCAATTTTTCACCTTGATATAATAATTAAAATGAAAAATGCAAAAACCATAATGTGCAATTTAATATTCCTTGGCAGATCTCCTAGGATGCTTGGTCTTCCTCCTTCCCATCTCACCACAACCAAACTAGGAGTCACTTGGCAGCACATGTTGTCCAGCTGTGTAGCCTAAGCCACAAGGCAAGAGGAAGACACAAAGCATCTAACTGCAGCTGCTTTGGGACACTAAACAGGCCGATTTAATGCCAGGCTGATAAAAATATTTTTAACTGGAATTAATACAACATTTCAAGACAATGTTTCAGTGTCTTCTGGACAGTTCTTTTCAACTATACACTGTTTTCACCAAAACTAAGTAACATCAGATTATTTTTTGTGAGAGAAAAGTCATTTTCCAAAGAAAGGAAATACTATTTATCATTTCATAAAAAATATAATTAGGCCAAATTCACAAAACAAAACTATTAATTCTTTGACACACACTAAATAGCTGTCTTTGTCATCATCTACAAGGAGATTAGCATACTTCATAAAATTGTCTTTGAAAGTTATTTACCCTTCTATGATTAATGCTCGATCATTTTAAAACTAGGACTGATTTAGACTATCAATAAGCAAAGGTGGACTTTGTCAGAAGAAATCTGTCAAGATATGTTTGAAGAAACATAATATGAACACTTTAGAAACCTACCAGAGATGTACCAACCATTCCAGACTCCCACTAGACTGATCATATTAGTTGGTGTAAATGGTCTTACCTTGGGAAGTATTATGGCTTTTTACTCTTCTCTATCTCCAATTTATAGGTTTTGGAGAATAACAAAAATCAGACTTATAATGAATCTGGTTTATATTTTCCTGTATCCTTTATTCTTCCATTTTCTTCCAATGCCTGTGCTCCCTATACTGAGTGGAAACCTGTGCTAAACCTCAGAGTCACCTATAATTAAAAGACATGATTATCCCACTCTATTCAGCACTTGTGAGGCCACACATGGAACCCTCAGCTTTGGTCTCTGCTATGTTAAAAAGATGTCTGCAGGCTGAAGAAGGTCCAGAGAAGGGCCACTGAGATGATCAAAGGACTGGGAAGCTGCCATGTGAGGAAAGGCTGAGACAACTGTGTTTGTTCAGCCTTGAGAAAAGAAGGCTTAGGGGAGACTTTATCACCATGTTCCAGTATTTAAAGGGTAGAATAAGGAGACTCCCTTTTTGCAAGAAGTCACACTGAAAAGATGAGTGGTAATGGGTACAAGTTATTTCTGGGAAGATCCGGATTGGACACAAGAGGAAAATTTTTCAGAATGAGAACAATCAGCCATTGGAATAATCTCCCCAGTAAAGTGGTGGAGTCCCCAGTGCTGGACAGTTTAAAGATTCAGCTGGACAGTGTGCTGGGCCATCGTGTCTAGGTAATGCTTTTGCCAAGAAAGGTTGGACCAAGAGATCCTCGAGGTCCTTTCCAACCTGGTATTCTATGATTCTATGATAATTCAGTACCTAATATATTCAGCAATACAGTGCTTTGCAAGATAAGTAAAATAAATACGTGGCAATGTAATAGAGCATACTAATAATGAAAAAACTCTCACTCTTGAAATACACTAAAATAATTTTAACTTACTGAAAAAGTGAAAGGCCTGTGAAAGACTTCAGAGAAAACTCCTTCCCAATTATTAACATTAATTTAAGACTAGATTTTTTTTTTTATTACATCTTCTCAAATGCTGTTTCTAAATTTTAGAATGTACATCCATATACTTACTACCTGTTCAACTACTTTGATGTTTTACTGACATAAAAACAATGAATGGTTCCAATTATTGTGAAGTTCTGAACTTGTGGAAAAATACGCCATTAAATATTACACGTATGTAATAATTCCACAGTTCTGATTGCTCTGGTAAGCAAATGGCATTTAGAAAAGTCCAGAAGAACATGACTTCCATTTCCTTGTGCATATCTGAGGTAATTAACGAGATGGTCATATGGTTAAAAGTTACTTTTCCAACAGAACCAAACACCTAGGAACTTAATAGACAAGGTCCAAGAAGAAAAAAAGCTAAACTATCTTTTCAACACAACTGTGATGTAAGACCCAAACCCATGGTTTAGAGTCATTAATGTTCTTAGGTATCCAGATAATGGTTCTAATAATCAGGAGGAATAAGGTGTTTCTACAATCTGCAACTTTATTTTAGTTACAAATGCTACTAAAACCAGAGCCCTAATGCATCTGAAGTTTGGCTTATGCAATAGTATGAACTGTCAAGTAATGTCATAGTCTATCTCAAGCGACCTGTCCACTGCAGTTCAGTTTTCTTCAATCTCCAGTATTTTAATAGCTAAGGCAAACTTCACAGGCAATGTAGAGAAGAAACAGGCTCATTTGCACACTAATTTATCTATCTGTTTCAGACATCTGCCTTAGGATGATATTAATTACACTGACTATACCTCCTAGTCACTGACCATAAACCTTAAGGAGACTACCTCACATCAGCTTTTGCCTACTTTTTTACTATTATCTACTCTTAGTGAGGTAACACATAGATTGATTAACAATCTGTTGGTTTTTTTCCTGTACTTGAATCCAGAATACAAAACTAGCTTAAAACCACCTCAATCCCATATTATGTCTGGATGAACTCCAAAGATGCTTTACTTACCTCTACCCATATATATATATGAAAACTCTGAAATACCAATGTAGAAGTGAAACTTACTTCCTTCTTTACTGATATGGTTTCTTTTCCTCATTATTCAAGCTTGAATGGGATCTGGAGAGACTGTGAATCAGCTGTTCTCGATGGAAACCTGGCTCACGATGTATTTGTCTAGAAATGCATGTGGGGAAGAATGCAGCAAAAGAAGTCAAGATGCCTAGCTGTCCACTGAAGTATTTAGCCCTGGACTTTGAGGCATCTACTGATGCAATCACATCAGAAATCTGGGGTTCCACATTTCTCAATTTAATTTCAATTTAAGTAACTCCTTTTGACAGGAAGCAGGATAGCTCTACTGTAATTCTTTCATAAAGCATGAGTTTCACTATGCAAATGGAATTATACTTGATATCAGTGGCATTTTACAGTTGACAAGTTTGTCAGTGCTAACACGTTAGAAAAATCTATAGCTCTTGTGTGATAAACCTGGCAAAATGAAGTAGAAAAGCATGCTTCTACAAGCATTAATTTCTTCTGTTACTGGCTTGATCCAGCACAGAGCGAGAAACTAAGACATTTCATTTAGTACATTTTAACATGAACAGAAACCAGAAGGTCACTTCTAATTCTCAGCCCAAATGCTGCTCCTGCAGGGTACTTTACAATCTCTTCCATGAATTTACTGAAGTCCACCTTAATACTCTTTCTATACCTTCTACACCAACACAAAAATTCAAAGCACACTGTTCTGGTATTAACAACTGCCTTCTACTTTCCATCCTAAATTCACTCATGGCTCTCTTGGATCCTGATACTGTCAGGTCTGTCCACCCGTTCCTCCCAGTGCAAAGTCAAGTTTCTTAAATGCCAGACACTGGAACTGTAAACAGTTGCTCAGGGCAGATATTCCCAGGATTTCACTAGCTATACTAGGAATGCCTCACTCACTGCCTCTCTCTAAATACACTTGCTTTGTACATGTCCACACGGCCTTAACAGACTAATCATCCTAGCCCTATGATCAACAGCAAATCCAGACATTTTCTCCTCCTGAATTTCCAGAAAGTGTCAGTCATAAACCCAGAAGTGCATGAGTTTATTGCCCTTTTGACGACTCTAACCTCACGTCTGTTACACTGATTTTCAATGACAATTCATGTCTTTCTACTTTGTTCACATTTTGTCAACTTTCTCCACAGTTACTTTTTTGGTCAGCATCACTACTAAAACATTCTTCAACTCTTGAGAATGTCTATCCAGTAATTTCCCACTAGTCTGACTGCTCTGCTTTTACCCTACTTGCTGATGTGACCTGTTTTCCCAATTTGCTACCTGACTTAAAATTCTAGAGCACTGGCAGGAAAATAACCACTGCTAATCTGTACAGACTGAAGTTACAGAAATGCTCCAAGCAAGTTTCACAGATTCAAGGAACTGTTGATGTTGGCAGGCACCTATGGAGGTCATCTGGACCAACACCCCTGCTCAAAGAGGGGCACCCTCAGTCAGTTACACAAGGCCATGTCCGTACAGCTTCTAAGTATCTTTGAGGACAGAGACTTCACAGTTTCTCTGGGCAACCTGTATCAGTACTCAGTGACCCTCACAGTGAAATAGCTCTTCCTTATGTACAGATAAACAGCACATCACTGGCTCCTGTTCAAGTTGGTGCTCTCTAGGATCCCCAGGTTCTCTTCTGCAAACCTGCTTTCCTGCTGGGCAGCCCCCAGCCCATAACGGTGCATGGGGTCATTCCTCCCCAAATGCAGGACCTTGCACTTCTTGTTGAACTTTATCAGGTTCGGGTCTATTATTTCTCCTGTCAAGGTCCCTCTGGATGGCAGCACAACCCTCTTGTCATATCAGTCACTGCTCCCAGCTTTGTGCTGTCAGCAAACTTGCTGAGGGTACACTCTGCCCCATCATTCAGATCATTACTGAAGATGTTGAACAGGACTGGGCCCAGCAGGGGTACACTGCTAGTTACTGTACTCCAAGTAGACTCTATGCCTCTGAGCTCAGTCATTCAGACAGTATCCAGCCCACTTCACTGTGTACTCATCCAGCCCACGCTTCATCAGCTTCTCTGTGAAGAGGTTATGCGAGACAGTCTTGACAGCCTTAATGAAATCAAGATAGACAAGATACACAGCTCTCCCCTCATTTGCCAGGCCGGTCATTACATCATAGGTGGTATCAGGTTGGTCAAGCATTACTTCCCCTTCGGAAATCCAAGTTAACTACTCCTGACAACCTTCCTGTTTATTTTAAATGCTTTTAAAACATTGAAAAATATCACACCTATAATAAGGTCTTTAGTAGATAAAAATTGATATTGTTAAATCTGCTGTAAACTTGCACCAATCAAGAATCTGTCATTTTGGTCTATAGCATATTTTCTCCTGGTTTCAGGTAACCTGTGTTTTTTTCCAAGTAACAAAGAAGTAAAATTCATGCAGTTCATGCACTTGAATAGTGATAGAAGTGATTAATCACAAGAAATTCTATACATACTTTCCATCAACATCTTAATTTTTCAAGAGATTTTCTATGAACTTTAACAAAATTCCCTCTTAAATCCTATCCCCAAATCTTTGGTCTCTAATTATTAGACTCTTAGTGGGCAACCATAAGTAGACTAATTAAACAAGAAAAACTGCATTTCTTTCCAGCTGAGTATGTAAATCCTGCTCTCTAATATTTTTCCTCCCAATTAAGCAGTTTGTAAACCTGATAAAGCTTTTTTGGGGGGGAAAAAAAAAATCTCCTATTAAAAATTCTAGAAACTCTTTGACTCTATATAAATTTTCAGGATGAAACTTTGTTACCTTAATTCTAGAATAAACATATCTAATAATATCTGAAAACCCTGATCACCCTCAGGAAATGCTTCAGTGACCTGAATGTGTCAAAAAGAGGGAGAAGCAGATGACTATACTGAAAAAAACATGAATGAGAAAACAGTAGATCAACTATTTATTGTACCACTGCAAATAAAATACTTTTTACCACAATTCAGCATATGCTTAAATTTTAATTCTTTTTTTTAAGAAAATCATTTGTGTCACACAACATACGATTTTGCTGTCAAAATACACTGGAAGACAAAAGCATAGATAATTCTGTTTAGAAAGCTCAACACCAAAATGAAGTCTGGTGGGAGACTGAGCTTTCTCTTCCCAATTTTCAGGAAAGGTCTCCAGAAATAATAGATAACTAAGCTTACGTTGAAGAAAACCCCAACTATTCCAATTTCCAGACTAACATTATTCAACTTCCCATTCTAGATAAAACCTGAAAAAAATAGTTTAGTAAATCTTGATGAATTAAGTCTAGAAGAAACTACCAGAAAATAATGAGAAAAATCAGTGTTTCTATGTTGTGCCTGCAAAAGTGGATGCAACTTTCAGTGTTCATTTGTTATGTAAGTTAAAAAGTGAACTTAGAGTAGTGTGGAGATGAACACAAAACTAGCAAGTGCACAGTGAAAACTAAAGAAAAAGCTAAAGGGAAAGAAAAGTAGTATCTTTTTGATCCTTTTTTTCCCCTATCTCACTGAAGGCAAGAAAAATACCACCTTCAGGATAGTCCTTTCCACAGAAGCCTGACCTGATGTAACGCAGCAGAGCCAGAGCCAGAGCTCCTCACCAGCGCCGGGGCAGAAGCAAACTCCTCTTTTCAACTGTGCAGCAGCTACACCACAGCTGCACAAGGAGATGCTTCTGAACTACCATTATGCAGTTAAATTTTGCTGTTACGCTGATTGAACTGCATAATACAGCCTCAGCCATGACAAAACAGCTTTGTGCCTCTTGGTATTTTTTAATTTTTATTTGTGAGTGGTTGGTTCTAAGAGATATTTACATCTGTTTCAAAATATAGGTTAAGGTTAATCATCTTTGCTATGTTTTCAAGGGCTAAAATGAAAAAGGAGCAAATATTTTATGTGAACCTAAAAAAAATCCCTCTGAAATTCTGATACTTCTGTAACAAAGAGATTAACATTCTTTAATTAAGACAAGAGAAAGCTTTCTTTCAATTGATTTCCAGGCAGTACATATTATTTCATCAACTCAGAGATTAGATGTGCAAGTAAACTGGTTTCCAAGGTAACTGGACTAACCATGGGGAAGTCATCAGGGTGATAAGTAACTCAGAAAATTTAGAAGGCACCATGCGGAAATAGAAGAGAAGTTGCTGAACTGTAGCTATTCAGATAAGCCTAAAATATATTTATCTTACACAAAGTAGAATAGGATTATTTAGAACAGTGTTTCTAGTGTTTAAACTGCAAGGTCATGAACAGTGGCTGAAAACTTGACGTGAGACCAGAGGAGATGATACTTCTCAATGAACTCAACAAGCCTGAGTAGGAGATCAAGCCCTCCAGTGCTCGTGCAACCCAAACTGCCTCCCTAGTTTCTACCGCCTTGCTATTGGGTTCAGTAAATTACAGGCACAGATCCCAGCAGGAAATCTGAAAAGTGTTTAAAACAATGGAGACGGCTGAAGTATGAGTTTTAGGGTTTTAGAGGTCATCAGTTCTAAATTAGACTACAAATGCTATTAAAAATAGGTGAGCAATCGCTAGAAATATACCTATTATATACAACCATACCTATAAAACAACGCAGCAAAATATTTAATTTCTGTTGAATTTGCATGTGCAGAGTTAAGTACCACTAAATACAGTACTTGACATTTGCAATTTTTTATCTAGATGACATGATTCAGCAAATGTTTAAATTGACTGTGCAAACTAGAAGGCGTAGTGTTTCAGCCACAGAGAAACCCATCATTTAGAGCAAATTAAAACATAACAGTGAAATAAAAATAGATAGCCTTAGATAGTGCCTTCTAGGTGTTGTTTGCTTTTTCCTCTTGCATGAATTGCACAACTTATATCAATTTACAGTATCAATCCACACTGCAATTTTAATTCAAGGTAAAAGATGAATCTATGCTTGTAGACAAGGTTTCTAACTGAAGGTATGCATATACGCACCCAGGCAGTCTGAATAAAAAGAAAACTTCGTATGTAATACAGGAAAGTTCCTCCCAGACTTCTGCCACTGATAGCACAGGGAGAAGAGGACCATTTTCTTCTGTGGAGGTGGAGGAAGGGCTTTCTGGAAATGTAATGAGTTGCTGCCAAGCATCTGCTGTTTCTCAGATGGGGTAGACACCCTGACAGACAGCCAGGGCCCAAGGCCACAACATGGGGAGCACGTGAATGACAAACTCTGTCTTTGTGTCAGGGCCTAAATTGGGTAGCTCATTTTATTTAAGTACACCACCATGGCATATTATATGCAATGGATTCTCTTTTGTTACTCTATGCTGTGGTAAAGTATGCTAGTTTTGTTTTTCAGTGCTCCAAATAACATTTCCGAAAGCTTTTGAAAAGCCCTGGGAGAGAAAAGACCAGCTCACAGTATCTGAAATACTTCTCAGGGGTCAATCCTGTAAACTGCTTCTCAACTGGAAACACCATCACCTACAGCAAGAATTCAGGGGGCTTCTGTAAGAATATGAACTGAAACAGCTTTGCTCAGTTTTGCACTCAGTGCAAATAGTCCTCAATCTCATCAAATTCTCATATGCTGTTACATGCTTCTTGTGCAATAATTTCTTAATTTATAGTCCCAGAAAGAAGTTTGATACAGCAGCAAGATAACCCAACCTAAAGGCAAAAATGCCTTGTGCAGATGCAAACACAACATCCTCCATATTGTATAATGACTTTGAAAACCACTTAAAGAACACAATGAGGATACATTTCTTTCCCGCATCCACAAAAAGAAAACACACCAAAATCCAAACTTTTAGCTTAGCTAAGGAGAATTCACTGCACTGGGGAAGGCATTAATTTGCATTTCACTAACAGCAGTAACAGAATCTACTGTCCTTCAACATCTGCCCACAATGAGCAAAAGAGAAACAAAACATCAAATCAAAGTCTGTGGCACACAGTAGCACAAAAAAAAAAAACCAACCCAAACCTCTAGGTCTTATCATCCTGTAAGATACTTCAAAGACTGAAAGTCCAGAGAGCTTCTCAACAGGATGGAATAATTTTGTTAGCTTAACATCTTTGCATCAAGCTTCCCAGCACCTTCAGTCATAGGTTAACACAGGAAGAGTCACGGTACTTGCTGTTTGCAAACATGTTTTAAATCATCATAGGAAAAGGAAAAAAAGGTCACCATCTGTAAAAGACACAAAACAACATCCAGCTGCTTCTACAGCATGACATGAAGATGAACCAGTCATCTCCTCCAACTGCAAAGAAAAATCTCTCATTCCTCACATGTTGCTTTCTGAAAAAAGGTTACCAGAAGACTGCACCCATGTCCTGTGGTATATGTAGAACAGATATTTATTTAGTTACAAGGAAGATCCTGGATACACAATTCAATCATGAAAGGAATTTTGTCTTCAAACTGGAAGCCTTCTAAATTACATCCTTGAATTACCATAAATTGAATTCTGTGAAAGCATCAAATAGCTTCACAATCTTTTGTTGTGAGGAATATATAATTATTAGCAAATTCTATAACCATCCACCAGCAATTAGTGTTTGGACAGGAAGGATCAGCGAGAAAAATTTCCTTGGCTTATTTTATATAACATAAAATAAGACAAAGCACATGACTACGGTGTAAAGTAAATTAGTCTTTTTATTGAGCACCAAACAGCTACAACTAGACTGCTTTTGGTACCAACTCATCCTGTTTAATTTTAATTGAGGTACAACAAATCTATTCTACCGCCTGCAGTGATATACACACATATTCCCCATGACAGTCCCTGCACTCTTAAATCTCTTTTGTTTCCTGAATGTAGGTTGATATCATTATACAAAGGAAAGTAGTACAGAATCTGGGAATTGTAATTTGTTTCTGACTTCTATTGGCCAAGTATATAATTATATTCATGACAGATCAATATTTTCAAACAAGTATCAAGTCACATTGGACTGCTGCAGAAAAGAAAGTCATCACTGTCATAAAAACAGTAAGAACTCAAAACACAAGCTGAAGCCTTTCTTTTGCTTCCTCTATATTAATTTAAGTTTCAGTTCTGCTGAAGGTATCATTGACAACAAAACCACTCTAGTCAGAGTTATATATAAGGTACAGTTCTGGCCGCAGTACATTATCCACCTTTTTTAATTTCTGAAACCTGTTTCCACAGTTAATAAAGGTCTGTGACAACGCAGGAAGCGTGTTCTGGAGATGTTGAAGACTGCACAGAAGTTCTCTCAAACCAAAATAGTGAAGGACAGAGCAGTGGTGCAGGCAGGAGGCAAGTGCTCCAACACATGTAGCTGCAGCTCCTGTCTCCTCCCCCTGATTTCATCTGTACCTCATTTACCTGCAGCTCAGTAACTAAACAGCAAATAATATTTTCCTTCTGAACTGTAGTATTAGGACATCGATTCATGAGTATCATAAAGTTCCTCAAAAGCAGTTATCCAAATTTTAAAATTTTTATTTTCCATTAAAATTTGACGGTCTCAGTTCTACTTCTCTCTTTCACTAATCCCAGCTGCATAACTGAGCATTATTTCATCTTCCTCTGTTTCTCCCCCAACTATGTTATCTGTTTGGCTTACTTATATTCATTATGCAGACAACGAGACAATCTGGCCCCAAAGTGAACACCACATAAGGCCCTGACGGTGTATCAAAAACTGGGCAGCCTCAAGGCACATGTAAGAAACCCTACCCTGGTTATCCCAGTTTTAAAATTACTCTAGCATCTTTACTCAATTATGTTTTATTTATCTTCTCCACACACACCCCACTCTGACCTCCCCTAGCAACGTTCCACATTGAAATTGCTTTAGAATAGTGAAGTTACACATTAGTCTTTGTGACCTCCCAGCCACTACTTGCAAACAGCATAATGGGAGAGAGAACCTAAAACAGAAGTCAGGTTTTAACTGATACTGTGACTGAAAAAAACAGGATGGAAAAGCATCCAAAAAAGGAGTCTGGCCTGAGAAACAAATAGTGTTTATTATCACTAACTGGGGGCTATAATCCAGTAAGTTATTTATGGTTTTATCATCTGGTCAAAGAAAAAGACAACATTTATGTACTGACTAAAGTGAAAAGCAGCAGTTGAGCACTTAAACCCCACACAAAATCCAAAGGGAAATTGTGTTACGAGTGGTGCTTCACAAAGTAAGCACAAATATCGACCAAGATCCTGCCTAGGGTCGAGAATCAATTAAGTACTACAGTCTTTTTGACTTCTCCTTCCAGCTTAACAGTCCTAATAACAGCTGTGAACAGCTGTCTGCCTTCACTCAAGGCTCAAAGCCTACAACTGCCTCCTGAAGGCAGGCGACTGTCGCATTTGATCAATGAAAAGGAAAGATCTAACTCTCCTCGTGAAAGCCTATCCAGGAGAGGACAAGATGAAAGTGGCACACTTCATATAAAAGGCCAAGTGGTTATAACACTCATCCATTATGTGGAGGTTAAAATTAAATTTCTTTTAAGTCAAAGAATTTATTTTTAAATCTAATAGTCCCTTATCTATTTCATTTTAACAAGTCTTTTAGCACAATCTCAGCTCCCAAAACTGCCCTCAGTGCTAAAGGGGAGTACTCTAAATATTAAGCTACACAATTGTATTTGCCCTTGTATGGTTTCCAGTGCTGGCATCTGCAAATTCTTTCTGTATAGAAAGTCCTTTTGGTCCCACATTCAACAGATAGAGTGGAAGAACACACAACGTACCCTAGAGTGTAACGTTAAAGTAGATGCTCTCCTAGAAAATTATAGATGGAGGTCTGAATCCCCTTCCCAGGCACAGATTCCAAATGGCTATACTTTCTCCAAGTTCTTTTATTAACAGTACAGGCAAGCCAAAGTTTTTTATTAAATTTGATTACAGACTTGCAACCCCCGTGAAAAAAGCTACCAGCCTTCATGAGATAATGTACATGCACTCCTGGTTAAGCGGTAGCAAAGGCTTTCTGAGCATCTCCTTGATCAGCTGATAGGTAGAGCTGTGCTTACACAGAGGAGACTTGATGACTAGCAATTAAACTCAGGAACTGCTTACAACTGAAGGCACTACACTCTCTTTCATGAAGTTGATGCCATTTGTTATAAAATGTCACTAAAAAAAATGCAGGATTTTTTTTTTCCAGTTACATATCAAAAGTACTGAAAGTTAGGACCTTAAATTCAATTGTTTTCTTATCAAAGTAGTTTTGCATTTCTTTGAATACTATCAGATATTGAAACTGTTTTCCAGCAAAGTTCACGGTTTCATTATGAGATCTACCTGAAGTAGATGTTCTCTGACATAATTCTTCTAACTGGTTGAAGGAACCATTCCACCAGTACTTTGTACTTAGATCGCAGACTACACATTCAATGCACCGTTCTAGGCTCCTTGCAGAACAGACTGCAGTTCCCATGGCTGGTTGCTTTGGGTAAACAGTCAGAAGGAAGAGCAAAGATGAGTACTCCCCACAATTCTCAGATTTTTTCATCATTAGCTGTTGAATCTTTCTCTTACAGCAGACTATGGACAAAGCTATACGCTTTTCCTTAACAGTGATGTGAAATTAAGAAGTGTCTTTGCAGTGCAGATCAGTGCATCAGTTAGGTAAGACTGTAAAACAGGTGAAATACTGTTAAGTCACTTCAGTGGTTCTGCAGACACATCCACACTAAACTTTGATAGTGCTGTGACAACACTGAACCTATTTCATGATACAGACATTGTTATGATCTTGGCTAAAAAATCCCCTACAATCTCACTGCTAGGCTTTTAGCACAGACACCTAAGTGCACTGGCAATTCATGCAGAGATTCCCTCTCAGCTTTTAATGGTCATAATTATGGTTCCATCTTTAAGGAAAACTGCCCTAAGTCATCTCCATTTGCCAAGCCTTTTTATATTAAGTGCCACCTTATTTTTCTGTGTTACACCACTCTCAAGTTTTGTATGTTCCAAACTTTCACATTTGCTTGAGTTTACTTGCTGTCACACACCCAAGAGAAAAAGAAGTGGTGCCTGTCAGTTCTGCAGCTCTCCTGATGCCCCCTCTGCTCTGTACTGCCCAATGCAGTGTAAGGGCAGAAAAAAATACTATCTGTGCACCTCTTCAGGTCATTGCCATCATCACATCTGTTCAGCTGCACTGTTATCAGTGCCTGCTGATACCTTATTTTTTATTCTCTATGTGCTAACCAAATGGTGCAGAAGACTATGTGACTCAGTGGTGTTGTCATGATGGTGACCAGCACTGCTGTCTGCTGGTCTTGTATGGTATAGTCTGCAAAGCATAGTACAGTATAATATGGTTTGGTATCCCATCATGTGCTGTCAGGAATTCTTGCATGCAAGCTCAGGGAACTGAATCAGAGCTGGTGGTCTAAGTCCTGGAAATCTGTTATCAATGCTACTAAACTAATTTACTGATCAAATTCATGACAGCAGCATGACAAAGGGCTGCACAATGTCAGGGAGTCTCAAAAATATCTTATTTCTGATGGTAACACCACATGGTGCATTTATCTGCACCAAATATAGATGGATATGGACACTGGAAGAAGCAGTTGATTTAAAGTAAGGTATTTTAAATGTAATTTACTCTACAGTTGCTTTTTTTTTTTTTTTAATTTAGGAGTTTAATCAAATCTGAGGACTGAAAGAGGGATCAAGGACAGGCCTCCTTTTCTTCTGCCACTGGTGGGGTTTTTTTCAGTTAGTGAGACAAAAGATAAAATTTTGACCTTCATTTTCAAAGTAATCCAAGCCAGTCATTAAAAGACAACTATTCAGTAAGTCACCAAGTGATGTTATATGCGGGAATTCCAATGCTAATAAAAGACAAAGTGTTTGATCTCATATTTCATTATTATAGTACCACTGTTGTTTAAAAGAGAACAAAAAACACCTTATACCAGAGAGAAATCACACCATGCTTACCCTTAACAGACATTTTTGCTACACCCTCCTGGCAGGTTTACCTTGCACTGCAAAAATTCTTGCAGCTAAAGCAAACCCCACACCCTTGGGAGGATTATGTTTATCATGTAAGAATAAATTACAGCCTTTTTAAGACAAAAAATTTCAAAACTTTCAAAGCCTTTTGATGAAATATCACTACAAGATTTTATTATTTATTATTATTTATTATTTGCATACACAAATAAGTTTGGTCTATTAATTCTTACTTTTCTAGGTGTATAAGTGCATCTTCTAAAAAGGGGTGGCAGCAAATCCATCTATAAGTTGGCCAGGTGAAGCAGAAACTCTATGCAACATGGCCCAGAGAAGATGCTTCCTCTCCTCTCAGGTGTCAGCCACAGTTTTAGGGAAAACTGTGATGGAACATATGGCACATCTAGATTTTGTTGTCTCACATAGTAAAGAAGCAAGATATCAAAAGCAAAGAGATCAGATAGAAAGATCTGTAGAGAGAACAACCAGAGAATGAACAGCATTTACAGAGTTTCTATGGACATTTTACACATTATTTACTTATTATAAATAAATAATAAAGCACAATAAACAAAAAACATGGATAATACTGTAAGAAAAATAAACTCAGTGGAAAAAAGCACCACAAAGATTGTTCAGTATTTCAAGTAATGAATACTCTTGCCATAAAACAATGACAAAATTTTATAAACTGAGAATTAAAAAAGAAGCTGCTATTTTTTTCCGTTCTATTTTTTAATGTAATGCAAAATTAAGTCAAGTATATAGCCCTAGAAAACAAGAAAACTGATTATAAAAAAGGAAATTATCAACAAAACTAACTTCAGCCTGGGAAGCGTCAATCAAAATCAACACAAGAGGATAAAAAAAGAAAAAAAAGGAAGACAACCAGAAACTACATTTAAAAAATAAAATAAAATCTATGAGGCAAACTACAGTGCTCAGGTACCATCAGGAAGTCAACTGAAGCAGAATGGTGAAGAAAAGGTTAAACTGCCTATTTCAGATAATGCTACACCATGGGACTGCAGAGGCAGCAGTCAGCACTTAGCTCTTAAAAAAAGGCCACAAACCTGCACCACGGCTTCTTCCAGCCCTACATGGCAGCACTACCCTGCACCAGCTGCACTGACTTATGTCAGCTGGGGCAGGACCCAGCCAGAGCAGGGTGCTGATGAAGCTCCAACTCAGCTTGCACTCCCACCCCATTGTCCAGCCAGAGTAGGAGGCCCCCACCACTCCACCACCATCCCAAAAAACCCCCGTGGTTCTCACTGACGTGAAGCTGGAAGTTAAATCCAGCTTTTTCAAACTCGGAATCATGCTGATCTTAATGTATGGATTTACTGCTGGGGTTCTCCAGGGCTTAGAGACTCAAGTGTCCCTCTGGACTAGAAAAATAAAATCAATAATATCAATCACATATAGGCACAAGAGGTTTGCTTTAACGGATCCACTTTCAAGCCAAAGGAATGAAGAACAATTTACTTCACACTAGTTACTATCTTGCAGATTTAATCCCTTTATTCAAAGTGCTATTCTAAAAACTTCCCACTAGTCTCTCTCATGTTTTATAATTCACTGTTGGTCATCTTCAGCCACACACACTGGCCTCTTCTGGGAGTTCCCAAGCTTTATGAAATCAGCAAAATGCCTCTCTCCATCATAATCAGAAGGATTTCATACATAAACTAGACAATGTTAGCAGCTCAGTATGTTTTACAGAGTAATTTCAAGATTTCACTGAAGGTGTACAGTAAAGTGTGGAATTATTTAGCAGTTTGATCAGAGCTTTGGAGTATTCAGCCTCAACCAAATGCTCAGCTCATGTTCCTATTCCAACAAGGGTTTACCCAGCTGCAGGACAGAAACAGCCATGAAACTTCAGTTGCTGCTACATGCAAAATGGTAGTGGGCTTTGTCTCTGCTGCAAATGAACACTACTCCTCAATAGTTTTATTTCTGTACAGGTTGTTTGTAATTTTTCCTCTTAATCATAAATATTTAACAAGAAATATTTGTTCAAATGTTTCCCCCTATTTTTTTGCATTCTTTAATGTTATTAATATGTAACTAACTGTTAAAATGTTACTACTCACAAAATGTTAACCTAAAGGTTAGGTCAATCTGCTCATGCTATAATACAACAAAACATGTCAAAAAACCCAAACTCAAAATCTTTCTTAGCTATATTGATTGACAGTGGTGGGTCTAGGTTCTCCTTAACTGGAAACATTAAAAGACTACTGTCAATCCTTCATCTAAGCTATTCAAGCTGCATTCAATGTTAAAACATTAATAGACAAACTATGCACTCTTATAATTTGATAAATGAGAGATCACTTAGTATATTCAACAAGTGGTAAAATTGAAAGAATTTGTCTTGGATGCAATTTAGTTGCTTGCTTTGGCAAATTTCACTATAAGGAAAATACTTTTTTTTTTATTTAAATGAAGCCAGAGAATCATGGGATGATTGATGTTGAAAGGGACCTATGGAGGTCATCTGGTCTAACTCACCCTGTTCAAGCAGGATTACCTAGAACTGGTTGCCCAAGACCATGCCCGGACAGCTTTTGAGTATTGTCAAGGATGGAGTCTCCAAAACATCCCTGAACAATCTGTGACAGGGCTCAGTCACCCTCACTGGGTAAAAGTGTTTCCTGATGTCCAGAGGTAACCTCCTGTGTCTCAGCTGGTGCCCACTGTCTCCAGTGCTGTCACTGGGCACCAGTGGAAAGAGCCTGGCTCTGTCTTCTTTGCATTCTCCTTTCAGGTATTGATACACATTAATAAGATCCCCTCCTGAGCCTTCTTTTCTCTGAGCTAAACAGTTGCAGTTCCCTCAGCCTCTCCTCACAGTAGAGATGCTCCAGGCTCATCATTTTCATGGGCCTCCATTGGACTCCAGAGACAGTCCCTCTTACACTGGGGAGCCCATAACAGGACCCAGGACTCCATGTGTAGTCTCACCATTGCTGAGCAGATGGGATGGATCAGTTGCCTCAACTGGGCTGGCAACACTCCTAATGCAGCCCAGGATACCACCAATATTCCTTACTACAAGGGCACAGTGCTGGGTCTTTTTGATCTCCAGGACCCCAGATCCCCTTCTGCAAAGCTGCTTTCCAGGTGGGTGGCCCCCAGCATATACTGGTGCATGGGACTTTTCCTTCCCAGGTGCAGGACTTTGCACTTCTCCCTGTTGAACTTCAAGGGGTTCCTGTGTGCCCGCTTCTCTGTTCAGCCAGCTCCTACTTCATCAGCTTCTCTGAGGATGTTACGTCAAAGGCCTTACTGTAGTGAATGTAGAGAAGATCCATTGCTCTCCCCGATAATAAGACAGTTATTTCACTGTAGGTGGTTATGAGGTTGGTCAAGCATAACTTCCCCTTCCTAATGGCCAAGGCTTACTGGTAATGACTGTGTCATGCACTTGTCATAAACCACAGTAAGTCTGAGTAGTTATTTTGGATCTACAGCTGTGAAGGCTGGAAACTCTTTTACTGGCAGGGGAAAAAAAAAAAAAAAGCCTCTGTTTAATGGTATTTCCCTCCCCCAGTCTTAAATAACACAACGAAAGACATTTGCAAAACATCATTTTAGTCAACCTACCAGATTAATACAGAGGTGATAAAACTGAACAACTACTTCAGATTAAAACCCTGGACAAAAGGAATAAAGAACTACATGGTCTGGTAGTCTCATGCTCCCAACCACCACACTGAAACATTCTCATTTCCATTAGAAATGGAACACTCTGCCACACTTCTAAGTTTTCAGTTTTCTCAAGACTTCTCTGAATCTCTAGATTCATGAGTTGTCTCCATTTTGCCCTTGTGAAAAAATGCACTATTAAAATATTCTGAGTATTTTAAGCAGTCCATGAACAACACAAATCTACTGGACAATTGTCCAAGTCGACATTAATGAACAGGTATCTCTGGGCTTCTAAGAAAGCAAAGCTAACAGGTAAATATTTCAATATGTCAGAACCTGCATATCTACAGAATCTAAATATGTCAGCATCTGAATGTGTCAGAGTGCATCTTAAAGATAACTACAATCTTATAAAGATATAAAGGTCATTACAAGCTGGATAAAACCTTGGGATTTTATCATAAAAGCTATAATCAAGATGAATTAGACAGGAGTTTGATAGCATGACTTTTAAATGCCTTTATAGCTTATTGCTTTTGAAGAAATAATGTAAATAGTAAATTTGAAATACAGGTATCTTATAAAATTAAAGGCACTAGGTATATATGCAGCACAGCCTGAATATTAAAAGATATCCTTTCAATGTGAACCAGCATCTTATGCCCTTGAGATTATACACTGAATACTAAGGCAGACGGAAACTGCAGAGGAACATAAAAAGTTACAGATGTGCATAGACTGTGAAGTGCAGCTGTATATGTAATAACACAAGGCAAACTGGTCTCAGGGATGAATTCTGCATCCACACCTTCCACTGAGTTTGTAATATGGAAATATCTGAGTGATCTGACAGCACTCTTGAATCAAATCCAGCAAGTAAAATTAGCTTCCTATATCAAAAGGGATACCCCAGAGCTATTGCTCTGTACCATTCAATTACAGAAATGTCAGGCACTTTTTAAAAAAGTATTAATAAATATAATTTTATATTTAAATAAATATTATGAACAGACCCCATCAAAAAAAAACAGTCCAAGGCAAGGGAACAGCACAGAGATAAAGAGCAAGTTCAACAGTGCAGAGGGAAATTCCAACCGTTAACAGAATTAATAGACACTGTTAGACAATACAGTAGTCTATTAGCAACATAGGAAAAGAGTGTCTCCTATTGCAATTCCTTAATCTTGATTGGAAAATGCTCAATTCCACCTTAAAAGTGGAACAATGCCCCTTACCCTTCAGGTGCTTTTTCTTTATGAATATACCAGAGATGCAATTATGGTTTTTTAGGCTTTGTCATCCCTCACTGAACAAAAATAAATTTCTTAAGCCCCCTGTTTTATGGTACAATTAACCAAGAAAAAGACACTTAAGAGCAGTAAGTCACTGCAGCTCTTCCCGCAAACTCACTTGCCTTATGCAGACTCCACCGGACAGGTTCCAGATGAAGTCTCCTTAGTGAGTTATAAAATGAAACTCACAATTCCCTACTGCTACCAAAATATTTTCCTTCTTGTATCTCGCATGCCATTTCCCTTCCTCACAGCTGCATTGCACCACAGGTTACTGCTGTCTTCTGCACAAGCAAGTCAAGAGTGGCTTTCTCCTTTTGCTGTCATCCCCTAGAAATGAGTCACTAGTTTACCACAAAACTTCTTGGCTCATAAACCTATCCTCAGTATTCAAGTCCTCCTAGTCACCTGTATGTTACTTTAATCCTCTGTAATGATAAGGCATCCCCACTTACCAACAAAACTGGGTGTCATTAGCGTGCTCTTAACTTTCTGAGACAGACTACTGAAATTTTTAACAAGGTCTTCTATCTTATCAAAGGCAGACACTAATTTCATCTGTCATATGCTACATCTCATAAATCCATTTACACATATTCCACTTTTTCATTTGCCTCCCTGCCTTAGATTCTTTTTGAAGTATTTTTTCTATTGCTTTGCGATAGGA
>JANHGN010015722.1:0-16946 GCA_024605025.1 Megaceryle maxima
ATAAACTAAAATTAAAATAAAATTTAGAAATTAAATTAAAATTTTAAGCTGAAGTGATTGAAGAGTATGCTAGTGCCCACGATTTCCTTTACAGGTCATTGTCATAATTAGAAAATTTTTCTTCCTGAGAAGCCTTGGCTTCAAAGTGAGAAATATACAATGCTGTTGTACTTTATTAGATATCCTGGCTGAAGTGATGACAACTCAGTAGATGGAAGGAAGGATCTCAACAGCCTTCTAGTATTTCTTTGTACTTGGCTTATTTCACAAGTCACTTTTCACCCACAAGTCACTTTTCCACCCATTTATTGTCACTACTGGTCATCAACTTCAAAGACCCTCCTCTGGCAGATAATCTCGTGCAGCAGCACTTAACACAATGTCACTGCTTTGGAAAAGAGATTGTGTTATGAAAGACCCTGCAACTCTGCCACTGAAGGTAATAAAACTCTTGTTAGCAATATCCCTAGGTAAGGCTCCTTTACCCTAGTCTGAGGACTGTTTACACAAAGCTGACTCATTGACCACATAGTTTGTTCTCTTCTTACTACAGTTCCAAATATGAAATGTGTAGTCTCTACAGTGTTAAAATTGATCAACTTTCAGTTTATCTAAAACATTTTTCATAACTGATATGAAAGCAACATTTAGTTAAATCCATGTAGTTCCCCTGCAAACAGGGGCTTCTTCCTCCAAAAAAAGAGGCCTCTTCATTAGGGAATCCTTGGGGGAAGGACCTGCTTTTCTTCATAAGCGGGTGCTAGGAATGAAATTCCTACTGGAAAGGGAAGCATTGTGCTTTGCATCCAAGGAAATTACCCCCTGGTTCTCCTAAGGTATATGACAAAAAAATGGTTATGGAAAGTGAAATATTTATTCAGTTTACATGTACCTGGTAAGTACAGATACTCTGTTTAAAAAAAAAAAAAAATTAAATTCATATCCATGTCTGAATTAATGCTACAGTGTTTTGGACATTTCTTTTCAATTACAGACCTTGAGACTACTCAAAGGCAAGTCTTTGTAGTTCTTTTTGTTCATAAAAGTCACTTAAACAGGGAACTTGAAAACATCATTAACTGCAATTCATCCTTGATCTGTTCAGAGCTTATTTAAACTTCAAAGTCTTGACCCATTCAGATGATTTAAACAAATGCTCTGAAGCTGCACAAGATACATGACAACCTATAAAACTTCTTATAATAAAATCTTTCTTCATTGTGAAATTTCATAGACAGTAATAATGGAGAAAACCTGTGCTATCAGAGAGTGATGTTAAGATTAATTTTATGAAAGAGCAAGATAGACCTTAAACAAGGAAATACTCTCATTATATTTTTATTTCAGCCTTATAAGCAGATACTTACATGTTGATTCTATTTGGCAAATTGCAATTTTTTTCAACATGGCCATATACAAACACAATCTCCAGTGGCCAAATTAATAAAAAACACAATGAAAGGTAAAACTGTGACATACTTCATCATGCCTGGATGGATCCTGTTTGGCTTAATCCTAAAATTTAAAAGTAATATATAGAGCTAATTTCATAGCCTCATTCTCCTACATATCTTATTTCTCACATCTTTTAATGTTCATTATTTACTATATGTTTCCATGCTTATCCTTTTTCAGTCACTTCCTCTTACAACGAGTGAAAAAGAGAAGTGACACAACCACATTAAAAAGAAAAAAGAAGCAGTAAATTCTTATTAATTGATAGCTTTTGGAATCACATAAAGATAAGAATGTAATTTTCATTGCCTTTTGTTTGAAGAGTATATAATAACCAAGAAAATCTTGCAAATTGGACCACAGTGTACCTTAACAACTGAAATTGGGTCTGGTCTAAAGAGATGAAAAAAATGACACCAATTGGAAGTCCCTTAGCTGGGCTGGTACTGAGATAGCTGTGAGATAGTTCCTAATGATGATCAGTATCAACAAGCTTCTCAGTGACGCTGGAAGAGTGAGGAACTTCCCTTCTTGCACGGCCTTTATAAGAGATAGTCACCATCACCAGATTTGAGGAGTGAGGATACTGCCTGGAAGACACTATTCTTCCAATCTTTCTTCAAATACTGTAAAGAATCTGGAAAGGGATACAGTATACACCATACCTGGAAATTTCTTTATTTCTCTGCATGGTTTATTCTCTTGCATAACTGTTGAGAACCTGGTGTGCAGAACAAGTGAGCTTCAATCGGGTGAATATGCTGCAGCCTTTGAAAGAGCATTTTAAGCTACTTTTTCTCCAGTGTAAACTTGAATCTCTGATGTTCTTGAAATTAATATTATTTAATGTTACACTATACAAAACCAGCAATGTAAAAGAATGTAATTACAGTACATGTATATTTTTGTCCTGGATTGAGTTAGAACAGAAATAAGCTGTCTCTACCAATTAACTGCACTTCCTGAAGTTAACGGTGTATTTTTGCAGATAATGTCTGCTTCTAGCAGCGATAGTGTTAACATTTATAGTTGCTACCAAGGACTGGTATGCAGACCAGGGTCACTGCTAAATCTCCTGTACCACGTTGGGGGTGCAGAAAGTAAAAAGTTGTGCCTGTAAGGAGGAACGGACAGGGCAGGTGGCTCTAAACTGACTATGAGGTATGCCATTCCATGTGCATACTCCTTTTCAAACTGTGCTATAGCTTTGGGATCAATAGAAGACCTCATCAGTGGCATATAACTGCAAGAAGTTTTTCATGCTCTATCCCTAAGCTTTTCAGGTTAGTCCCTCAGCCCAGTGGAAATGTTGCCATCTTTGCAGAGAGTTTCCTTGTTTCCTTGTTCCATACTAATACTTAGATCTGAGGCCTTTTTATCAGTGAAATATATTTCACTATCTTCTAACTAAGTTCCTAGTTGAAAGCACAGGAATATAGGCCTTTTTTTTTTTTTACAATAATGATAAAAGAGTAGCAAGTAATAGCTGTAGAAAATGTTTTCTTTGTACAGATAACCATGTAAAATTACCACTAAAAGCTCTTAATACCATAGACCTTAGATATCATCCTCATTTTTGTTCTCTAATACTCTGCTGACACCTTCTGGAATAGAACAATATTTTGCAACTTTATAGCAGAGTTGTATAGTGATAATGGTGGGATCAATAAAGAAAAACATCTGATGATGCCACATGTACCAAAACACAAATATTGGTATAGCTTTTACGTACTTAAAGTCAGTTTTCACTGATTTTAAAGTATCAAAAACTTAGGGCGATTAGGAAAACATAATTAAAAGAACTTGTCTAGATTGAGAGAATCATGTTTCAGGAAAACAGCTATATTGCTGCTACTACTAATGTCTATGATATTTCATGCTGTTCATAAAGCCCTGGTTATCGGATTTAAAGGGTTAAGGTAAAATCTCAGGTTTTGGTTTTTTTTTTTTTTCAGTAAAGCTTAAAATCAAGAACTGGACATTCTTTCAAACCTTATCTTCCTTATTTAATTACTCTATATTCTTTATTCCTCATCAATGTGTTTGAAGGTGAAAGTCTTGAAGCACATAAAATTTCACCACTTCAGTGTGAACATGACCCAGTTATTCATTAAGCTGGCAGGTACAACACAAGATTTATGTGATATCTTCATCCTTCTGGAGCTACAGCTGAAGATCAGGCATCCAATGTCTAAAAATGTCAACAAACACATATTTAGGCTACTGTGTCCTCTTGTTGCCATATTCAAAGATAATTTTATGGACGTCTGGTTGGATTTTGTCCTTAATGACTGACAAGGTTAAAGAAGCAATTGTTTCTTGCTATGGAAAAAAAAATAATTAAAAAATAGAGCATGTGATTCATAAAGTTTAGTGTCTCAGGTTCCCATATTTGATGGAGTCACAATAATTATGCAGTGCAACAATGATGAGAAGTTTTTGCCTTTTTTTTTTTTTTTTTTTTTTTGAGGGTGTTGTTCAATTCTTATTCTATAGGGTTTTTTTAAACATGAAAGTCTTTATATGCATTGTTTAGAAATTCTGACAGAACAGATTTCTATCCCTTAACTAACCTCTGACCTTTTTCTCTGGGGCATATTAGATCCACTCACACTTATCTGGGTTCACACTGTGAATGTTTTAGTGGTAATGAATCTTTTATCTCTGAACAACTATCATGTGAAAGGTGTTGGCAGAGATCATTGTTCACAAGATAAGCCAAATACATCTCCAAGACAAAATTATGTAGGCAGGTTTTTCTTAATAAGCAGTACAAAAAGTATGCAGTGAAGCAGTTGTACCACTTGATGGGGCCATTATCAAGTTGCCAGATAAATTGCTCATACTGAAAATTAATGAGTGCAGTTGTAGCTGTCAAATGAAGACAGTATCTACTCAATCTTCCAGAAATTCCATAACTAGTGCACCTGTCTTACTTAACAGTGGGTTACATCAACCTGCCAACCTTGGAATAAATCTTTATACTATTATCATAGAATCAGAGAATCATATAGAATGCATTGTGTTGGAAGGGACTTCTAAAGGTCATCTAGTCCAACCCCCCTGTGGTAAGCAGGGACATCCTCAACCACATCACACCGCTCAGAGCCCCATCAAACCTGACCTTGTCTGTCTTCAGGGATGGGGCCTCCATCACCACCCTGGGCAACCTGTTCCAATGTTCACATTCATAGTAAGAACTTCTTCCTAATGTCCAATGTAAATCTAACCTTATCTAGTTTAAAATAATTGTCTCTCATCCTATTGCTACCAGCCCTTGTAGACAGTCCTTCCCCAGCTTTCTTGTAGTCCCCCTTCAGGTACTGGAAGGCCACTATAAGGTCTTCCCAAACCCTTCTCTTGTCTTCATGATAAACTACAATCTAGTTTGCTATGTGAGAATGCTTTGGGAGCAGCTTCTCACAGAATTTCAGAATGGCAGGGGTTGGAAGAGACATCTGGAGACAATCTATTCCAAACCTCCTGTCAAATTACGATCACCTAGGACAGGTTGCACAGTAGGCAGGTTTTGAAAGTTTCCAGAGAAGGAGACTCCACAGCCTCTCTGGGCAGCCTGTTCCAGTGCTCCATCACCCTCACAGTAAAGAAGTTTTTCCTCGTGTTCAGGTGGAACTTGCTGTGTTCCAGTTTGTGCCCATCACCCCTTGTCCTATTACTGGGCACCACTGAAAAGAGGCTGGCCCCATAATCTTGACGCCCACCCTTTGGATATTTATAAATATTAACAAGATCCCCTCTCAGTCTTCTCTCCAGGCTAAAGAGCCCCACGTCTCTCTGCCTTTCCTCATAAGATAAATATTCCAGTCCCTTAGTTATCCTTGTAACCTTCCATTGGACTCTCTAAAGTATTCCTCTGTCTCTCTTGAACAGGGGAGCACAGAACTGGACACAATACTCCAGATGTGGCTTTACCAGGGCAGAGTAGAGGGGCCGGAGAACTTTCTTTGATCTGCTGGTCACACTCTTCTTAGTGCACCCCAGGCTACCATTGGCTTTCTTAGCTGCAAGAACAGACTGCTGTCTCATGGTTAACTTATCATCCATCAGGACTCCGAGGTTTTTCTTCGTGTATCTGCTTTCCAGCGCGTCAACCTACAACCTTTATTGGTGCATGGGGTTATCCTCCCCAGGTGCAGGACTCTACATTTGTACTTTTTGAACTTCATTAGGTTAAATCATTGATGATTTTGTGGTGTTTGTTCTTTTTTAACTTCTTCCTACTTAACAGTCACATTTTGCCTACAATTGGTAGTGGTTTATGTTAAAATATTGAACAGAACTGAAGGGGTTTCAGGTGCTTACTTTCTGCACTTAGTATTTACTACTTTTTGGTTGTTTCCTGTAAGGGAAACAAATTTCATCCTAAAATCAAAACAATTGTTTGAATAGTCTTGGGAAATGTTATTATCTCTGAATGCCTTTGACAAAATTATTACCTTGTTTTTGCAAGCCACTTCTCCCACTTAGAACTACATGAATATCTCACATTGAAAGTTTGAGTGTAAGTAGATCTGCATGGGGTTCTACTCCTTTCTGAAAGAGGCACACTTAAAACTCCAGAACATATTGTGGACATTTGATTAATATTGCTTACATCCCAGTAAGTTACTGATAGTCATTTTCAGTCTTCATGGAAGGTAACCTAATGAATATACAGAGAATGAAACAAAAAAATCAAAATCAATAGTCCGAGAGACTATTAAGCAGGTATTTTTTATTACAGTGCCAGGGTCACACCAGGATTTATCCTCACAAGTGTGCTGCCAATAGCCTGAGGCGTTTGAGTCTTATACAACAAATACATACATATTCATCACATTTCTGGGAACTAACCTAAATATAGATAGATTTCCTAAAACAAAATCAAAACAGGATCTTGGGGTAGATTAGATTTCCTAGTTACAAAACAAAATGGTTGCAAGTCACAGTTGACTACACAACTTTCCTTCAAGAATATGAACAATTAAAAAATAATGGGAAAATTTTCCATCAGCTGCAGGCTCTTCAGATACTAAATTAACAGGGAAAGCGTTGAAGGATTCATTTCAATTTGTTGTATGCTTATAAAACCAATTTTCTACTTTCTCTGCTCTAAAGGGAATTGCTGATTGAAGTGTTTCCTACTTTCAGTTGAAAGTTAGTGAAAGACTCCATCCAGTACTCCACACATTGTATCTCAGAACAGAACCACAGTGTATTCACATTTATTTCCTCATTCAAGGGTAAGGAGTGGGATATGGGCATGCTTTCCACTTCCAGAATGTAAATGGCATGGGAGTACTAAAGAAGGAATTTACTGGAGCAGAATAATTGCCTTTCATATAGGTATAATAATGTCTCTGATAAAAGAAAAACAAACATGATCAGAGAAATTTTATATTTAAAGATCTACATAGATTAAATAAAAAACACTGATTCCGAGATTGGACTGCTTTCTCACATGGTATAAAACTGCAGACTGAGTTGAGCTGCACAGTGATGTACACCAAAATAATCTGACAAAACTGGAGGTGACAGATGGATGAACTATACATAGCACTTCTTAAAAAGCTTTGTCATAGTTGTAATAATTCCTTTTCCCATTTATTCATGTTTTTGCAGCAGCTTCTGAGGAACATTTTTTAACAATTCAGCGTTTTAAAATATTATGGATAGCTATCTTAACTCCCATTCATGTTAACAGGAATTGTGAACAGTTTCCACACTGGCAACCCTCTAAGCCCTGGCCAAGGGCTTCATTGTGTGCTCTTTT
The DNA here is from genome assembly GCA_024605025.1 of Megaceryle maxima. Taxonomy (NCBI): domain Eukaryota; kingdom Metazoa; phylum Chordata; class Aves; order Coraciiformes; family Cerylidae; genus Megaceryle; species Megaceryle maxima. The sequence goes on from JANHGN010015722.1 coordinate 7,229, forward strand.
TTGGCTGCAGCATTTTAATTCCTCATGCTGGACTTGCAAGCTTTTAAAGATCTGTTAATAAAAATAAGCTACAGTAGTGTATCTTCCTTTTTATACATTTGTTGGACAACAGTATGTTGTATTAGAAATAAAATAATATCTTTACATTAAAGAGTTAGACTTCCTAAATACACATATACTTGACTCGTGCTCATTTACACTTTCAAATGTCTAAATCAGTAGGTACTATGATTTTTTTCTGCAGAACAAGACAATAAATAGATTTCATGACAGTTAACAGGTTTGACAAGAGAAACTCATTCTGATGTACAGAAATAGACATATCCACCCACTATAATACATCACTCATATCTTTCCTATTTTCGTTTTCTCTCCAGACTTTAACATGTCCTCTTCCTCCCTCCATCTGTCCTCTTCCCTGGAACATCATGAACTTTCCCTTCCCTCTCTTTAAAATGACTGATAATTTTCCTCCTACTCATTTCTTAGATTGCTTTGTTAGCTAATAGTCCTGATCAGCCTCACAGATGACCAACATCTGCAGTGCTGTAGTTCACTAGCAGTCTGGCTGGATGGGCTCTTTTGCTTGGTTTTATCATGTTCTTTGGTCAAAGCATTTCTTTTCTAACAGAAGATTGCCAAAGTTCAGCCAGGCTGCTTATATGTCATGTGTGTCTGTTGCCTGGAACAGTACCTGAAGTTAAAAAAAAAAAGGAAGTAATCAAGCTGGAGGTTCATAATGGATTTTTCAGCCTCATATAATCCTCAGTATCAAATACAATACTTATAGTGTTCATGCACAGATTCTGTATGACATGACAGAATATAACTAGAACATTTTGGGGAAAAAGTAGAAGGCGGATAACAGAGAAAGGGAGATAAATGCCTTGACTGTGTGAGATTATTCTCATTAAAATGAATGAGAGCTGACAGCACGTGGTCTATCACAAGAGCAGATAAGATGACATATCCCAAGAGGCACAAGTGCAGTGTAGAAATGGTCATACTTTGATTCACTCCTTCCAAATTGGAGACAAGCTTCCAGTACAGGATTTTCACAACTAAGTATGAATCAGAAGATAAGTAAAAGTGAGTAGAAAAAGGAAGAAAGGAAAAGGTAGGGGCAGGGGGTGGGGGGAGATTAAAATAGAAAGATATTAACATCCTTGGATGTCTCACAGAATCAGTCCAGATCGTGAGTTCTTTAGTGGTAGGTGCACACTGATGAATATTTTACTGTCTCTTTATACACTTGGGCTATGGGTGGCATCCCCATTTTACATAGGAAGTGTAGAGATGGTCCTGATTTGCATGAGCCCCTTCTGGTGCAGTGTCCACTATAGACGTCCCCTTGGCACAGTTAGTGTGGCTATCAGAAGAAATTAACTGAGGGAAAAGACACTGTCCTGCCTGTGCAGAACTTCTCTTGCAATTGTTAATTTATCTGCAAGAAGCCAGGGGAGGATGGCAGAGCCACTGAGGACTACTGAGAGCCGTTGATGCCTCCTCCCTACAGGCAGGCCTTGCTCATTTCTATCCAGATCTTACCACCACACAAGGTTTCAGACATTACTATTCAGGTTCTTCCACCATCACACTAGTGCATTTTGTCAGGGTACCTTATCAGCTCTGCTTTATCCACAGCTATACAGCTTCCACTTGAGTTTGGGGAGAGATCAAGTGGGTCTGCAAGGGGCAAAGCATACAGTTCTTGAGTTTACATTCTTAATTTCCTAGCAATATGGCCAGATTAAATGAATTTATTTTGTACAGAGGATGCAGGAGGAGATACTTTTTGTTACAACAAAAAGTGGCAGTAGAGGTACAGGGAAAGTTGGGCCATGGGACATGCTGCGAAAGCACCATGGATCAGCAAAGCTCCTAAGGTGTTTCTCTCTGAAGTATTTCTTTATTCATGATGCAAGATGCAACTTTTCTAGCTTTTTAACTCTTGCCACCTACCCTACATTGCACTACATAAGCTCCTTTTTTGAACATCTACAATTGCAGCAAAAGAAGGATCAGTCTCTGCAACCCACCTGTCCCAGAGTTCAAAACCTCAAACATAAGCTAGGAGGTATCTTTGTAGGAATATGTACTACACAGTATCCAGGTTATACTGCAAATAAATTACCTAACGGCTTATATCTTCCAGCATAGTCTCCAATGTCAGTCTTTATCCTAAAGACGACAAGAATGTACCAGACTTCCTCTCTCATAGTGGGAGTCAGGCAGTCACCAACCTCCACAGACTGGACAGATAGCTTCAAGAATCTGAAATTATTCTGGACCTGCAAAAGAACAGAGACATCACAGTACTGAATGACAGTAATTCTCAGTGGTTCCAGAAATCTGCAAAGCAAAGTCTCAAACTCACATTCTTGCCTGAAGTGTTTAGAAATTATTCTTGACAGCATTTTCTAACTGGGACCAGGATTCATTAGATAACTTTTGGCCATGCTTCTAGCTGGCTAGCTGAGTCAACATGTGCAGTATTTAATTTTATGCATAAAAGTTTACTAAAATAGTGCCTCCTGTGTGAACAAGAATTAATCTATGCTCTAGGACTCAACAACCAAGGATAATTTTCTCACTTCAGATATCATCTGTTTTGCTCTTTAATTACATTACTTTCCATAATATATTTTATTCCTATTGTAAACAGTTGGAAGAACTTTTTATACAGACCCAAGAAAAAGATCCAAGTATTTGACATCCCCTATTAGTCAGTTACCATTGTGACTATTCTCATAAGTTAATTTAATTGCAACAAAGTATTATCTGACTGATTATGGAGTGAGAGGCAAACCAGATTAATATTTTGTTGTCAGATAAACAGGAATACAATTTAGAAAAATTTGTATTTAATTGGCATAATTTTCTAGATTTGTTTCCAGTTTTGTGATCACATAAAACTGCAGAAGTTCCAAGTACATATGAAGTTCTAAGAGAAGGAAACCTTCTCTGAAACAATTTATCAAATCAAACAAAGGTATAACTACCAGAAGAGAACTTGCATTGTTAACTGTTCAAAAAAACCTTTGACACACTGAATCATATTTGCACACATAACATTATTCTACCCTTTGTGTATACTTGATTACAATACTGTGCTTAGCTTTTCATTCTGTATATCAGTATCCTATAAGGGTTTTTTATTATTTTGTAAGCTTTTCAAGTACTTAAATATTTTTTTAAAACAGCTACAAGTAGTTTTTAAAATATATTAGTCTTCTTAAAATTCCTATATATTAATGTGTTTCTGTTGGTAGTATTTCATAAGATGAAATCTTGAGTGTATGAAGTTTGGTTATGTTTTTTGGACAAAATTATTTTTATTGTTAAAATAAAAAATATCACTAGTATCATAAAAAATATAGAAAAATATTTGTAAAATTACATAAATTGGTTGAATGCATCCCTTTTTTGTTATTTGCCCAGTACCTTGTAATAGAGCAGTTTATAAAGGATGAATTCAAAATGTCTTGACAGTGATGCTATTTTCATCCTTTGAAATTACCACCTTTTTCTGAGATTAACTCAACAGTAATTGGTTACCCAAATATCCTCTGTATTTCAGTTCCCAGGCTGGCCAAATGATGACTCGGCATGTCTTTACCTTCCCCTCCTTGCTTGTTATCCTTTGCCAGGCAACACTGTTTGTACCATCTCTGAGAGACAGCTGGGCCAGGCTTAATGAAGGCTGAACAGTAAAAGATGCATTCTCACTCCCCAATTAACTTGAGTAATAGTCTGGCACTGCTTATTTGGCAGATTTCTGAATGAAACCTTAGGCTCAAAAAAGTTAAATAAGCATGAACAAAAGATGGCTAATCTTTTCTTGCCACTGACTGGCAAGTAACCTACATGTTACTAACCTGGGTTACTCACTCGAAATAGAATTGGAGATGAGGAATAATTATAGAGTTGTGGATGTGCAACACTACAGAACAAAGACATCTTCCTAAGAAACTGAAATGTTTGCTCTGTTTTAACAGGGAATATTGTATCTTTTCACAGAAATTCTTTGATTAACAAAAGGTAACATAAGGTATTTTATATTTTCCCAGTATGTAGAACAGTGACAAAATCACACTGAAACCATTTTCCAGTGGAACTGAGACCCCAAGTTTCATATTTTGCCTAAGAAAAACAAGCAAAAAAGAAGCCCTAGTCTGTCCATTGTCAGTTTTAATTCACAGGTATTTAATACAGAAGTATTCTGAACCTTACATCAATAAATTTTAGGGGTAGATCTACAAAGAAAGTTTAGAAATATAATCCTGAATATTTTCATATATGTATGTATAGTGTTTAGCTCCTTATATGCAATTTACAGCACTCTTAGGTGTATAACATACCTGTGTAATAGAAGTAAAAAAGAGTGAGATTCATAGTCATCAAAACAGTGAGCAGTAGGACATCCAAGGCAGACTACTGATAACAATATAAGCTTGTATCTGAAGGTTTTCTTTTTTTTCTTTTTGGCATTCCCAATTTTTAGTTGCAGTCAAGTAGTTGATTTTAGGCAGTTCAAAACATGATCAAACTGTGGGTCTAGAAAAACATGTCTTTAGCTACAAAAATTCACAAAGCAAGCCATTCTAAAAAGTTGGAATTGTTCCCTGTTTCTCTCCAAGGTCCTCTGCCCTGGATGGTTCACAGTGCATCCATTTGGTATTGCTGTTAGCATCCCTCATGAGCTGGGACAGTGAATTCTTTCTTTCTAGGATAAATACCTGAGACTAGTACAAGAAATGGCCCTGAGGCTACAGTTCAGATGCACCCATACTAGCTCTCATTCTCTTCATAAGACCTCTGAAAATAATAGTGATTTTTACTTCTCTTGGGAGGTAGGAAGGGAAGGGAGCTAAGAGACACAATTTTCAATCGTGATTAAACTTGAATTTCATAATGAAGGCTACATATAAAGATGGCACATACGAGATAAAGGACAGGACAATCTAGACCATACAGTCCTCCTCCTATTTCTTTATTTTCTTACAATGTGGGTCCACCAATCAACATTTTCCAAAGACAAAGTAATAACTTTCTGTAGCGTGATAAACTCTTTTTTTTTTTTAATAGAGCCTCTGTAAATACTTAAATACTCTGCAAAAACTGCAGCTGAATAATTTTGGAGCTCTCATAAAATGTCAGTTTTCTTAAATATTACAAATGAAGCTTTGCAGTCCTATTTTTAACCATAACCCTTCCTATAAAATATGCAGTGCTAGATAGATCCCTCACAGAAACCACCATACTGCAAAACTTTCATCAAGAGTTCTTTGTATTGCTCCAATAAGTAATAGTGGATTTTATGATACTTGAAGCATTAAGATGGGAATGTAAAGAACTTGAACATTTTTTAAAGAGTATGTTATGTCTAAATAGGCCATGTAACTTGACAGTGCATCAAAGGTCATTAAAACTAATGATCCTCTGAAAGGCTTAAACCAAGTGAAGTTAACAAAACACTTTCCCAGCTTACCTCCAAGTATACTGTTTGAATTATGAGAAAAACTTTAAATATGTAATAATTTTTAGTTGCTGTTATTACTTTCTTATATTTGGAGTTACTGTTACTATCATAATATTATCTTTACATTTGTCTTCTGGTACATTTACCTTCTATTAGAAGAAGTCTAAAATAGTTTTCTTTAAAACTTGACATCCTCACCTGATCAAAAATTCAAGACCATAGGAGGCTTTGAGGATGTTGTGTTTAAACACCAGCCAGCAACAAAAGCCCACACAGCCACTCGCTCACTCCCTGCCCAGAGGGAGAAGGGAGTGAATCAGAAAAGTAAAACTGAGGTTGATATAAGGATAGTTTAATAAGAAAGCAAAAAGCCATGTGCACACAAGCAAGGCAAAACAAGGAATTTATTCATCACTTCCCATTGGCAGGCAGGTGTTCAACCACCTCCAGGAAAGCAGGGCTCCATCATGCATAATGGTTACCTAGGAAGACAAACACCATCACTCCAAACATATCCCTCCTTTCTTCCTCCCCCAGTTTTACATGCTGAACATGATGTCATATGGTATGGAATATCCCCTTGGACAGCTGGGGTCAGCTGTCCTGTCTGTGTCCTCTCATAACTTCTTGTGCACCCCCAGCCTACTTGCTGCTGGGGTGGTGTGAGAGGCAGAAAAGGCCTTGGCGCTGTCTATGTGCTACTCTGTAGTAACAAAAACATCCCTGTGTTAACACTGGTTTTAGTAAATCCAAAACATAGCTTATATTAGCTACTGTGAAGAAAGTTAACTCTATCCAAGCCAAAACCATCTGTTTGTATGTGATCTTGCAAGGAGACTGAGCAAGACAAAAAAATTTCTTGATTAGTTACTTAAGGCAATGAAAGCAAGTGCTGTCTGAAGAACTGCAAAAGGATCTTTCAACATTCTTCAGGAAAGTCTCATTAAGTGTCATATTAAGTCATAAAAAACAGAGGAAAACACTAATTGTTGCAGTACTTTCTAGAGGTTGACAGCTCTGTCATGTCATTCATGTAGTTGGCTCAGTATTTTGCAATATGAAGTGTTCTTCTCTCCAGCTTTAAAATTGCAGTGGTAATAAGGCAATCAACCAATCAATCAGCTGGAACAGATGAGCATAGTATCAGCCATACTGTGCCAGACAATTATGCCAGTCTAACCTGGTCTCATGTCTCTACAGTGACAGGTGCATAATGACTAAAGACAGATATAAGCTCAGGAAAGCCAATGATACAAGTAATCATCCCAATATTATCCACATAATAACAATGAAATCTCCTACACTTTAAAGCTAAGAAGATCAGATGATCACTACAATAACCACTAGTGAATTTTTACTCCAGTAACTTATTCAGTCACTAACAGAACATATCTAAGATTTTAACAACCACAACTTCTTTGCAGCCTGAGTGTGCATTATGCAAAGAAAGACTTTTTTTTTTTTAAATGATATTAAAAAATTCCCTTTTCCATTTTTACCTTTTCCATTCCATTCACATTTTTATAAATCTCTGTCATACTCTGCCTTCTCTGAAAAAACTTATTGTTTCATATCATAAAGACATGTCAGAGTTTTGATCATCATTGTTGTTCTTCCCCATACTTTTTCTGATTCAAATTTATCTTTCTTTGGATAGGAATACTCTCAGTTTCCCTATTTCTTTTTTTCACTGCTATAACAAAATTTATTTCATTAAACTATTCATCATAATCCCAAGATCCCATCCCAAAAAAAGAAATTTTGTTGTCTTGCTCAGTCTCCTTACAGGATCACATAAAACAGCTTAAAGAGGACAGGCCACAACACAGTTCCTGGTTACAGTCCTCTGTTGCTGTGAGGTCCTTCTCCTGTGAAAAAATGAGTACTTATTTGCATTCCCCATTTATTGTCTTAAAAGTTTTCCTTTAATTTGAGGACCCTTCCTTGTATCCCATGTCTGATTAGTGTTTTTAAGAGCCTTTGGTTAAGAACCTTGAAATACCTTCACCTTTAAAATGTTTTTAAAATATAGATTGGGATAGGCAGGACAAGCAATAAAGTGGAGAAATTTGAAGCACTGGTGTACTCTGGGAGACTTCTACTGACAGCAGAGATGGATGTGGTATGTCACCCTTTTGCTGCTTATGATTGGCTTTTCTTCCCGTTGACCCTAACATGTGAACTGGTCTGGTACATATCCAGGTCTTTCCAGTAGTAGGATATTGTTGCATGGTATACCTGGACATAGGAGCTAATCAGGACTTTGAAATTCAGTAACTTGGAAGGTGACTAAGAAGACAAAAACCTACCTGCAGGAGTAGAAAACAAACCTTAGATGGCTGAATTTAAGTTGTTCAACTTCATAAACCCCTAAAAGTGCCAGAGAAGAGGACAACATGGGGGGCAAAATGGAGATTTACTTTAAAGACTTATTTCAGATATTTCATACAGGCATTCTGGATTCCTTTAGAGTTACAGTGCTCTAGATTCATATGTGTGTGTATGTACTAACAGGACTTTAGAGGCTATGAGTTGTGACATCCTTCAGAGAACTGTAAGAAAAAGGGAGGAAATGTTCAAACACCTGGGAGACCCATGGAACAGTGGCAGCCATATATACCATTAAACACTTCAACAGGATCTTAAAACATGATCACCAGTGAAAGTCTTGAATGAGATATTTGCAATTAAAATATTCATACACTTAGCAATAATTTCCTAGAACTCTGCTTTTATTTCACAACAGAAGAATGTGAACATTACATTGTTAATTAATTTATTTTTTCTATAATTTCTATAATTTCTTAAAAGAGACATCATAGGATCACAGGATGTCAGGGGTCAAAAGGGACCTTGGAGATCTTCGAGTCCAACCCCTCTGCCAGAGCAGGATCATATAATATAGCACAGGTCACAAAGGAATGTATCCAGGAGGGTTTTGAAAATCTCCACAGAAGGAGACTCCACAACCTCTCTGAGGAGCCTGTTCCAGTGCTCTGTGACCCTTAGAGTACAGAAGTTCCTCCTCATGTTAAGGTGGAACCTCCTGTGCTCCAGCTTATATCCATTCCTCTTGTCCTGATAACAGGGCATGAGTGAGAAGAGGCTATCCCTTTCCTCTTGACACTCAGCCCCCATATATTTATAAACATTTATCAAATCCCCTCTCAGTCTTCTCCAGACTAAAGAGACCCAGGTGTCTCAGCCTTTCCTCATAAGGCATGTGTTCCAGTCCCTTCATTGGACTCTCTCGAGATCCCTATCTCTCTTGAACTAGGGAGATCAGAATTGGACTCAATACTCAAGGTGAGGTCTCACCAGCGCAGAGTAGAGGGGGAGCAGAACCTCCCTCCATCTGCTGGACACACTCCTCTTAATGCACCCCAGGATACCACTGGCCTTCCTGGCCACAAGGGCACATTTCTGTGTCATGGAGAACTTGTTGTCTACCAGGACACTTAAGTCCTTCTCCACAGGGCTGCTCTCCAGCAGATCACCTCCCAATCTGTACTGATGTAATTTATTATTCTTTCCCAGAGGCAGGACTCTGCACTTATCCTTGTTAAACCTCATTAGGTTCTGCTCTGCCCAGCTCTCCAGTCTGTCCAAGTCTCACTGGATGGCCGCACAGCCTTCAGGTGTATCTGCCAATCGAAGCAAGCCCTAATGATTTTCTTGAATTTTATTATATAAATATATGTAAGATATTTGATGCTCTTTGATCATGACCCAGCTTGATCCTTAACTGATTACAATAGACTTTAATTTGTTTTCATAATTGAACAGCCTTCATTCCCAATAAAACTGTTTCAGTGAATTATATTGAGCCTTTGAATGTTGCAAATAACCTAACACAAATTAGATGGACTGCAAGTCTGAATTGATTTACTTTATATGTCACTCAGAATAAATATTTTTCTGCAAGCTTAAGTTTCCAAATTGAAAGGGGTTTTTGTTGTTGTTGTTGCTTTTGTTTCTTTCTTTTTTTTTTTTTTTTTTTTTTTTTTTTCCTTTGGGGGTTTTTTTTTGTGGTTTTGGAAGCTTTTGCGGAAATGAATTTGCTCTTTTTATTTTTCCCTTTAGGGTTCCTTGCTTTCTATTTTTTAAAGACAGCTGCTGTTATGTCAACCTATTTGACTAATCTGAGTGACTACTTTGAAACCCCAGCAGTTCAAATGAAAACTATATGGACTCACATAATAGTTCCAAGCAAGAAATACATACATATTTTTCCCA
>JANHGN010015723.1:0-47347 GCA_024605025.1 Megaceryle maxima
TTTTTTTTTTTTTTTTGGTCCCTCCCCCAACTATTTCAAGAGATACTATGTTGCTGTGATGTCAGAACAAAAGAGAGTTCTGGGAGACTTGCATCCTGATTTCTCACTCCTTCCTGGCCCTTTTTCTGTTCTTCCCCCTGTGTTCTACAGTCATTTTTAGGAGACACTGTTGGAGTTTCAGCACCTGGGTAGTTTGCAGGGGTGGAGAAGGCATCTTACCTGCTGCTTTGGTTCTGGTCTGTGCCCCCCTGAAGTTCTAGGGAGATAATATTCTGGGTTGCCTTAGGTATTGTAGTAGGGAGGGATTAAGAAAAGTGGACAGCTGACTGTGGCCATCAGAAGAAAAGACTCATTTTTTGCCTAGGAATATTATTCCAGAGCCCCCTTGCTTTTGCCATAGATGAAACCCAGAGAAGCTACAATCACATTTCATCTCTCATGCACAGGGCCTGGGTGAGGTGTTGACCTGTGAGTCAGGGTTGAGGACTGGTGTTGTCAGTGTCTGTTCTGGCACCTTGTTAGCAGCGTTGTCTCCTTCACAGCTGATCTCTTGAAGGACACAGCTAACTTGTCACATCTGTGCCACCGAGTCACAGGTTCAAGAGCTTCACTCAGTGCTGTTGGTTATTTGCAGTGAAGTACAAACCATGCCTTCGAATAACATTTATTTTCCAGCAACCTGCATTTTGACAGCGCTCAGCCTTCTCTTTTTGGGTCATCCAGTCTGTTTTGCACCTCCCTGTTGGTGTTCTTTAGCCAAAACTGGAAATGGCCACTCTTGGTGACCAGTGACCTGTTCAGAAAGTGTTGCTTTGAAAGTGTTGGAAATTTTGTACAGAGATGACAAATCCAGCCACCTAAGCAAGCAAACAAAACCACTCAACACGCCAGAATGTTTCGAGATGAAGTAAAGCTCTGACAGGAAGAGAGCAGTAGGAGAGGGTGGTGGTGGTGGTGAGAAAATCTGACAAGTTAATTTATTTTTGATGTTTTAATTGGATAGGTTGGGAGACAAAGAAAAGATGGTGCTGGAGACCAGTCATGGAGTCCTGGGAAAGGGGGAGTGAAAGTAATTGTAAACATGACCAGCAAAATAATTCATTTTGTGTGCAAAGTCCATTTAAATGTAAATTATCTGAAGCTTTTTTTTTTTTTTTTTAAACTTAGTGGCATTTTTAGCAGCATGGTGTAGAAAGACAGAAGTATTTTTGCTCCTGTTTAGGTATGTGATGCAGACAGCTGTGGAGAGCTATAAACATCCCCCCTCTCTCAACCTCCTCACACCCACTTCTCTCCTTTAGGCTCCTTGGAGCTGTTCCCTGCAGCAATGCTTCCAGGTAGTGACAGTTCGGATGTTCACTTCAGTCACCGGAGCCCTGTCAGGGCCAATTAGCATCCTAATGACTGGCATGTACCATCTTGGTAACACTCAGTCTGTGCTCTGTACCAGGGGACCTAGCCTCTGAAGAACCCATCTTGTCTCATCTGGCCCATCCTGGTTGTATAAATCTGGTGTGGGTTTTAAAAAAAATAAAGGAAGAAAATTTCCATTTCATCTTGTCTTCTGAGTCCCAGGGGCTTCAGCACAGAACAAATATACTGTCCTTTGCTTCAGCTGGAAATGATGAATCTTGGCTGGGAGGAGGGGACTAAAAATCAAACTACTGCTCTTACAGGTGCTGAGGACTTTGGGATGAAGCTTCACCTGCGGCCGAGTGACTCAGTACTCATTCTCCAGAGCTGTCTTGAGTAAGAGCAATCAAAGAGCCAACCACAGAGTCTTTAAATATTCAGTACCTGGCCAGTTTGAGGACTAGAGTGGTACTTCTTTGAAATGACTGCTACCTGTTGTTGTGTCTGCTGCAACATCCACTTCATGGAGGACTGGTAGCATCTGTGGTCCAGCTGTCCTTCTGTCTTCCAAACAAACCAGGGCTGAATGCTGTGCAGGGACCTTTGCTGTAGCACAGACCAGGGCATGCAGGTGAGGAGATGTAGGGGAGGTTTCACAGCTGCTTAGCAAAGGTCAGAGTGTGGTGGAGTGTCCAGGGTGTAAACCTGCCACTCCGGTACCCTCTGTCAGCATGGAGATTCTCGAGGCTTTGTCCTGTGCTGTGCCAGGCTGGCTGGGAGAGCAGATCCTCTGGTACTGGCAGGGTTCAATGCTGCAGGCTGAAATCACCCCCATCTCTGGGCCCAGTGCTGTTGTTCAGTGATAACATGCATGAGTTTCTCTGGAAAGTATCATTCCTCATTTCCATCCCTGAAAAGCCAGTCTTCCTTCCTGCTCACATGGCATTGCTGTCTACTCCTGCCATGTCCCAGCTCGTCAATGGCTCTAGCGAGGTGCTGTGATGCCAGGGCCAGCTGGTTGGCACATAGTGTTACAGCTGGCACAGCCACCCTGGGTCATCTGGAGGGAGAGGTCAACACTTTAATGGTCCTTAGGAGGAGCCAAATCGCTTGTGATGCTAAATCAAGCCAAAGAGTGGCTGAAGGGCAGCATGTTATGGTGATTGCACGGAAGCTGCAGCAGGGAGGACTTCAGTTTATGGGGCTCTGGAGGTTGGTGGCACCTTTCACTGGTAGAATAACAACTGTAACACTGAGTGATTCGAAATGGCATTCCTAAGATTGAGGACAAAAAAAAAAAAGTTTCCTTCCTCATTAGAGGCAGCAAATCCCAAATGTCGACTGTGGAGAACGAGTGAGCAAGAAGTATTATTATTTTCAAGGTCATAACTATTCTTGAAATAAGCACAAAAAACTACTCGTGCCACCCCTCAGCCCAGGGAGAGGCTGAACGACGACAACGCGTTAACATAGCCACGCGGTGCGGGTGCTCTTCTTAACGTAGCCGAGAGAATTCTGTCTTTTTCTGAGTTTTCTTTTTGAATGGCGTTTGCATTTGCCATTGGAACGCTGTCATATTGCTACCACGACTATTTAAATTCTCCTTTTAACATTTGGATGTGATCTTCTGCAATGTCACGAGAACTCAATGGATGTGAAGGCTGCAGGTGCTCAGACAGGAGCACTGACGTTTGTTCAAGTATTTGCATGTACCTCTTTTCTCTTCTGAATGTGTCACCAGAAGACCTCAGCCTGTGTCCTGGAGCCCCTTTTCAGAAGTGCCACTTTGAGTGCCGTGGTGTCTGGTGCAGTCTGGTTTGTATGCACTGAGCCTGCTCTCATCGTGTACGAGGTGTAAACCAGCAAGGCTGGCGCTGCACACACACACATAAAGCACCCAAGAGTAGAAGCCCTCCTAAAATGGCCCAATGATTTGAACTCGTGTGCTCTCAAGTGCATGACTGTGTAGATACCTGTGAGGGCTGAAGGCCTTTATCCCACTCTTGTGGTCCCTGAGCATCCCCAGATCTGACATTAAGATCATAAGACCACAATATGCTGCTTTCTCCAGGTCATCATGCATTAAACCCTCCTTGAGGTCACACTTTGTTTTTTCTTTACAAGTTTAATCTAAAACAGAACCTCTGATAAAAGAGTGAGTGTTGTGTAATGATCTCTCGAGGAGCTGAGGTGCTTAGTCAGATGTCAAGTAGAGACAAAATGGAGAGAGTTGGCAGAGCTGAGGTAACAGATGGATGATAACGGGGCTGTTTTTCCCCATGTTAGTCGGCCAATGTGCCTGATCCTGACCTAGAGCTATCCTACCTCCCCCTTCAGAGTGAGGAATTAGGTTCCTGTGGCCTGTTTAACACAAGGCGAGTGTCCTGCAGCTTTCCAGAAGGAAAAAGAAGAGGAGAAGAGAGCATGTAAGCTCTGAGCAAGGGTTCAGGCGCTCGGATATGGATTTTGGCAACTACACATCTATTGCCTGAAGGCCAGGGACCAGATAATTGTCCATGCTGCAGAGGAGGGGCAGAGACATAGCAGTCCTCCTGTACTGGTGGAACTTTCCAGCCTTCAAAGCCATCCAGCTTCTAAAGACTGAAGCCAGAAGCTGAGAGGTGTTCGGGGCTGAGGCTCAAGGGTGATCCTCGGCTGCCCAGGAAAACATAAATCTCATTGGTGTGACTGTGGACATATCTATTGTGGCCAAATCTGCAGAAATCATTTTGATCTCTAACTCCCACTGATCTCAAGAGGATTAGATGTCTACATGGCTGTGTATATCAAAACTCTACCTGCTTCAGTTCTCCTTTTGCAAAATCGATAAAATACTACCTCCTCTTTTCACCTCCGAGCCTGGCTGTGTAAAGATGCCAGGGATTTATCCTGAGGATTTGTTTTTAAAGCAGTGGGGACATGCTCTCAGCCTGAGTTCTCGTCACAGGGTGATTATTGCCTTCTGTCAGAACACAAAGCTGTCACTCAAAGGTTACTGCTCAAGCACAGAGTTAAAAGTCCGAGTCTGCAGCCCAAAGTAACGTGTGGTCAAATCACTAAACTGAGCACTCCGTGGTTTTCTGTAGCGTAGGACAGCTCTAAGAGATTAATGTAGATGTAAAAGCCTTTCCAGGGGCAGCAAGTCGCAGACCTGCCTGATGACTTTAGACATCTCAAATGCCTCTCTAAAGACTTGGCAACTACATATTTTTAAAACACATTTATTCGTGGCACAGCTCAGGCCCCCGATCAGTGATGAATTGCTTAAAACTTGCATTCCTCGAGCTGGTGTCAGGATGGATTATAATCTTAAAGGTGAATTGGAAGAGGAAACAAATATTTACTTGAATTGTGACTTTTTTCATCATATTACGGGTAAAGAGAACACAAAGAGCAGATGCTTCCTTAAAGAGTCAGAGATGGCTGAGGTACTACTAAGACAATGACTCTTCCCCAGCATTTCCAAGTATCAGATCCATGCAGTTCTTTGAGACTCGTAGAATTTGCTGCTGAGTCAGGTCCCCTTTTTTCCACGTCAACTTCAATTCAACATTCTGAAAAAAAAAAAACCCAACACAGTTACTTGAGAGAAGAGACCAGTGCCTACCTCTCTATAACCTCCTTTCAGGTAGCTGTAGAGAGCAATAAGGTCTCCCCTCAGCCTCCTTCACTTCAGTCATGTTGTGGGCAGAGCTGTGGTAACAAATTTCTTGGTCTACCCAGCAGGGAGAGTTCATGGCTTCACAGCTGACATCTCCTGCAGCAGCTTGAGAGGATCCTGTCAGGTCCCATAACTCTGGTAGCACATTGTAACCTGCTCAATTTACTCTGATCTGCTGGTGGCTCTGACACCTTTGGCTGGTGGCTCTGACACCTTTGGCCGGTCACATCTGTGTTGTGTCGCAAGCTCTGGGCCCACTGTGGAAACCAGCAGGTTTTGCAGTGGTTTTGCATGAAGTAGAAACCAGAACTGCATTTGGTTGGGTGTGGAGTAAGCAGCAAGTTCCAGTGGGTAGAGTTGCTTTCCTCTTAAAGTATTAGTGGTTGGACTCAATGAGCTCAGAGGTCTTTTCCAACCGAAACAGTTCCATGATCCTGTGATTCTAGAGTCACGCGGTGCTGTATTTTCTATTGGCTGCAGAGTTGCTGTGAACAGCATGATGTGCTTGTGGCCAGCGTGGAGAGGACTTCTGAGCTTGGTACTGGGGTCAGTGTATGAGCTGGAGGTCTCTGTGCTGGTGTTGTGGAACAGCATTGGCAGCAGGACCGCCGTGCAACCTGATCTCTGGGTGAAGAGCTGCCAAGGTCTGGCAGTCATATTGCTAATGGACAGCAAGAAAGACTGTAAATTTTTTTTTTTTTAATTTCTGATGGTTTTATGCTTCTTGAGCTGTGTCTCATCCTGACCAAGGATTCTTGGACTCATGAGTCAGTTGGACTCATTACTGAGACTCTCTCAGTTCATCCCTGCCTGGCTTGGGAAATGAATGGGGAGCTTGGAGGAATAGTGGCCAGAGCATGAGCTTTGAGGACCATGCTGCAAATCAGATGAAAGTAGGTTGGTTTCTTCCCTGTGTCTGGGAGGGACAACAAAGAACATCAATGCTGTCAGTGGCTGCCTGGGAGGCAGCTGTGCCCTTCTGGTCCATTGTGGCTGGCTGGCTGCAAGCTCAGACATCATGTAGAATGCAATCCTCCTAGGTTTTCCAAAGCTAAGGCTCCAGGGCACCGTTCTACGGCAGCAATCTGCAACATTTCTAGCTGTGCAGATCATTCTAGTTTGGTGGCTCCTGAGACAGTTCATTGTCTGTCAGAGCTTCATGTTTGTTTGGTTTTTTTTTTTCTTCCTGTTCCAAGAATGTGGTTACAAATACTGTACTTCTGGCTTATTGCTTTGAACATTTTTGTCTGTCATCCCACAGGGCTTCCTTTTCTACCACCCAAGTGCAAAGCACTCATCTTCATTGTCAGCTCTTCGTATCCTACCCCTGCCCCGCTTATCTTGTCCAGGGCAGCACCAAGACATTAGCCCCCATCTGCTCTGTTAGTCACAAGTGCTCATTAGTCATGTGTACTACAAAGCCTCCTTCATGTTTTCTTCCATATCATATCTGGCATCCAAGAGGAGTCCTGGTTAAAGTCTGGCAAAACTGACAACTTGTCTCATTCTTAGTTTTTCTTCTGCCAGCAACAAGGTAGGAGATGGTGGGGCAGCTGCTGCGCCAGGAATACTTGCAAAGCCAGCTCTGGGCATGGCCCTGGAAGTAGTTGCCCAAGGGAGAAGCTGCTGAGGGTGACAGAAGCTGTCTGTGCTGCCCTTTCTTTGCCCATGGCAGTGCCCCGGTGCTGCCTGGGGTGGAGGAGGTAGCACTGCCTGCCAGGGCTGGCGTGGTCCCTGCTGAGCTCTCTCCTGCTCCTCTTCCTTCTGCAGCAAAACTGCCCCTGCTCACCTCTCCTCAGTGTTCAGTAAGGGCTGCTGTGCTGAGAAGCTTTGAGCTCCCAAGTGATGCCTTCCTTACAGTCTCCTTCATATGCCTCATCCACTGCTGTCTGAATCTTTGCCTCTGCAGGGGACTTCGATGAGAAGCTCTTTGTGTCAGGGGCGATGTCCCCGTAACCCTGCCCACTGCCTTTGGTAAGGTGCTTGGTGTCATATGCAGGACCCCTGAGGTGCTGCTGCAGTTTAAATGCTCAGCAGTTCCTTCAGCACTAGCTGGCCACTAGCTGCTGGATTCAGCTCTGTCTCCTCTCTTGCCCCCCAAAAGCCCAGTGACATGTAAATTTTGCATAGGAGGGAGGAGTGGACGTTTCCTCATCGCTGAGAGCAGTAGTGCTGCTGTGGCCACAGTACTTACAACCACAGCCTCCCAGAAAGAGAAATCGTCTCCTTTCCTCTCCCTTGGCAGACAATTTTATGGACTTATTTTTATCTCGTAATGTGTTATATGCCTCAGTTGTTTGTATACTTCTATAAAGCCTCTAAAGTAGAATTATTGAATAAACACCCTAATGCTGGCCCCATGTGTTTTTCATGGCTGGCTTCACATGAATTTTTATTTTTTTTTTTTAATCTTTGCTTACAGGACACAGTGTATTATACCCCCTCCCAACCCCTGCACTCCCCCAGAGGAGACAGAACCTGCTTCTAATGCTTTTACTTTAGCTGAGGGTAGTGCTGTTCTAACCTGTGAATTACCTCCCTTTGGTGGCAGAACGAGGCATCCAGCTCTGTTATTGATACCCATGCATCCCAACTCTGGCCCTGATCGAGAATCTGCACGGGACTCTGAATCTCCCCATTGATTTTCGATAGGTTTTGACTGTACCTCTAATTGCCTGTCGTTCTTGGTGAATCCGTGCTGCTCTGTTTGCTCTGCTTGATGAGATAAGGATCATTCTGTTCCTTGGTGAGATGTGTTCCCAGCAGTCTGCCTTTTTTTTTTTTTTTTCCCTTTTCTTTTTTCACCTGCATGATGACCACTTTATATTTTAGCAACCTGGTGCTAATAAGAGCTGCAGCATTAGCTGTGCCTTAGGGACGAAGCTGCTGTGGTACAGGATCTTTGTGCCCACAGGCCTGGCGTGTTCCTCTTGGCCAAGGTATAAATGGGTGACTGTGGCTGCATCAAAGCTCCCACGGCATCGCTGTTGCGATGGGATGACGTGTCACCCTCTCCTTTGCTCGTCTCGCTCTCCTTTTATGCTCCTTCCTTGTCAGCTCCTAGTTACTATTGTGGGTCTTCTCTGTGCTCCTCTTTACCTTATGTCCCATGGGTATTTTTTGAAGCTGCTCCTCGTGTGTGTTTGGCCTTTCTGGTCCCCACTTTTCCCAGTGATTTCTACTCCCAACTATGTGAAAGTCACTTTCTATATTGTTCTTTGGTGTTTTATGGCTTGTTTTTGTCTCATGTAACACTGGACAGGCTGTTGGCCCTCCTCTGTGGAGCTGAGTGGGTTCTTTGGCTGTGCATCTAGATGGACAAAGATCATCAGCTCTGTCTTCCCTGACAGACAGGAGGAAGAAGATAGGAGCAGGGTTTGTGTCAGGGTGGTTCACTGATGTAGTCACAATTCAGGCACTTGTTCAGGTGAGCATTCACAGGAACAGATGCAGCTGGGTGAGCCTGAGGAACCAAGCAGCTAGAGCAAAAGCAATGATCCTAGAGTCATAGAATGGTTTGGATTGGAAGGGACCCTTCAAGCTGGTGTAGTCCAAATGCCCTGCAGGGAAATCTGCAACTAGAGCAGGTTGCTCAGAGCCCCAGCCAACCTCACCTTGAATGGTTCCAGGGATGGGGCATCAACCACCTCTCTGGGCAACCTGAGCCAGGGTCTCACCACCCTCAGCATCAAAAATTTCTTCCTTCTCTTTAGGCTAAATCTGCCTCTTTTAGTTTAAAACCATCACCCCTTGTCCTGTCACAAAAGGCCTTGCTCAAAATTCTGTCCCCATCTTTCTGACAGGCTCCTTGAAGTGCTGAAAGGCCATAAGAAGGTCTCCCTGGAGCATTCTCCAGGTTGAACACACCCAACTCTCCCATCAGAGGAGTTCCAACTCTCCCAGCATTGCTGTGGCTCCTCCAACAGGTCCTTGTCTTTCATGTGCTGAGGACTCCACAGAAATGCAGAACCAAGATCCAGTGACATGTGCTTCGTGGCCGTGTTGCAAGGTTCTTGGCTTCTGTTTCGAATACCAGGCACTCGCTCCCGTAACCCGCTACTTCTAGTTAACATTCGAGGTTGCAAATAAACATTGAAAGCAAGTATCTGTGCTGACCTGGGCTGCGTGGCTGCCTGCTGAGCTCTGCGCATTTTCTGAAAAGTTCTTCCTGACCCAAACCATCTTCAGATACCCTGGTGTGCTTGTGGTGGAAGGGTGGCAGCTCTGGATGGTGTATCTTCCAAATCTGCCCATCAATGCCTGAGTGACCCCACCCCACCCCACACTCCTAACCTTAGTGATACCTGAGCCTTAGAATCACCCCTGAGACCTCGTCGTGACATCGCTACCGTCTGGACGGGCTGGACATGTGCCTGTTGTGCCTGTTTTCTGCAACTTTGTCTCTGGGACCAACGCTGCGGTGTTTGCTGCTTGGAGTCATGTCTGAAAAATGCTTGTGGGAGCAGCTCGGAAGTCTTTATTATTTCTTGTGGCAGTTGAGCTTCTGCAGAACCCGAATCTTATCTGTAGCCCACATTAATTTAGTGCATTTGTGTATTGAGCAGGCAGCATCCAGGGTGTCGATTGAATGGTGAGATGATTTAGAAACACAAAGTGTTCTGGAGAGAGATGAAACTGTTTTCTTGTGCAGTATTTCATGCCTCTCTGCCTGCTGTGAGAATTGAAACTGCAAATATTAATAAATTAATTGTTAGTCTCATTGTAGTGATACAGGCAATCCACAAGCAGTCGAATGATGAGTCAGACCTGCAAAAGCAGGAGATGTGTTTTGTTTTATTTTTAAATCATGAGGTGATTTCACAGTGTTGGGTTTTGTTTCTAATTTGTCTTCTGCTTTATGAACACTTAGGGTTAGTATTGCCCGGCTTTCTTCTGCAGTCAGGGGGAGCAGAAACTTAGGTTTGTACTCTTTTTTTCCTATGATTTTTAAAAGACAGGGTGCTTATGTTTGAGTGGACACTTAAATAATAGTAAAAGTTGACGGATCTGCAGCTTTCCCTGCATCATTTCAATTGTTATTTAAAGCACCTTAAAGAAACAGGTCCCTGCGACAAGCAATTAATAATTTTAATTGTGGATTTGTGAAATATAGTTGGCACTTTTTCTCCCATCTTTCTTTTTTTTTTCCTTTTCCCTTTTGCCATTGTCCATGCAACAGAACCACAATGCTTTGGACAGGAAACCTGAGCAGGGTAAACTCTAAAAACCTCCTCAAATGCCCTGTTGTGGTTTCTTGTCCTTGTTTGCTTCTAGCTGTATGTGTGGGAGATTTATTTTCCTAATATTTTGAGGGCTATGTTAGAGCTGTAAGACAGCTCCTGATATTAGTAAAACATGATGGTGTTATAAAAAAACCCAGTCTAGTAGAGCCAGATTTAAAAGTAGTTTGAAGTGTTGCAGAGGTTCTGTCAATACTGAGTGACCGGGTGATAAAATGACAGTTAAAATACATTATCAGTGCAAAGTATTGTCTGTAAAAGTAATAACTTTCTTCCCTACAAAGATACTCACAGGTAGTGATGATGTGAGTCATATCTCAGCTAATGCTGTTTTGGGAAAGTTGTTCCTAGTAAGTCTTTGGAAGCATTAGCTCTGTGTTCAGAGATGATTAAAGAGGCAAATAAAATGAAATATTTTTTGTTCTACTGTGCATGAATTCATCAATTTCTAGACTCATCAGCCTGGAAAAGAGGTGAATGAGAGGTTGTGGGAGAAGACTAATGAAATTGTGAAGAAGGGAGAGAAGATAAATTAGGGAATGATTATTCACTGTCTCATAAATTAGGTATTAGAAACCATCCAATGAAATAAGCAGCAGTTTTACAGTAGATGGAAATATACCTTCCTGCGACACGTGAGCTGTGGAACTCATTGCTGCATCACGTTAAAGCGAAAAGACTAGAGAGAATCCCGGAGGAGACGTACATGGGCTTTTAAACAGTAGTTCAATCCCAAGCTGTAGTGGTCAGCTGGAATGCTTCAAGGAAAGGGCTGCACCAGGAGGAAGGTCATGGTACCTTCTCCCCACTTCTGACTCCTGCCGGCTTCACTTGCACCTGTTATTTGGGAGCGGACGGTGGGTTGTTCACACTCGTGTGTTCCTGAATGGCTGCTGCTGATAGTTACTGGGTTGGGTAAGTCTGTGTATCTCGGCAGCTTTACCAGGTGGGTAAGGAACACTTAAAGGCACTGTCAGCTCATTCCCATTCCCCAGGTCTCCACGTGCGTGTGCACATCATTTCTGGAGAGCTGTTGTATGTAACTGGATTGCGGCTGTGGTATTCCAGTGAAATAGGGTCTTGGTGCAGGTGACATCGTGCGGAGAAATCCACGACGATGCACTGATAAAAATCTCCACTAGTTGTCACTCGATCCCTATTTTAACGCTGACTCCAAGACCGATTTGAGCTCTTTTTAGCTTCTGTAAAAATGATGTCTTGGGCCCCAACTAACAAATAGCTGTGACAAATTTTTTCCACCCTGCCTCTCTGAAAGCACGGCGATAGGAGTCAGTTTAAACCCAAGAGCTGGCAGCCTCTGCAAGTGCTGTTCTGTGGGGTTGGGCTTTCTGAGTACTTGCTCTTAACGGCCTGTTGTCCGAGACCCAAACTAACCTGGGGCTCAGTGGGTCAGCCTCTGTCATACTGTGTGACAACTCCTCTCTCTGGAGAGGTGATGATCTCCATGGATGGGTTCCCTCCAGGCAGAGGAGAATTTACAGCAGAATGGAAAGGTTGCAGCAGCACCTCTGTCAGCTTGGGTTTAGTTTTTGATCAAGGCTTTCTTGAGTGGAAGTTAGCAGGACTGAGGAGGAGGAGGAGTGTGGTGAAAGGGGGCCAGCAGTGATGATGAAGGGGCTCTGTAGAGGTGTTATTCCCAGGATGGTTTCCTTTCTCTGGTTTCTCTCAGTTAAAAACCCAGCTGCTTGTTTACTATGAAGTTGAACTGGTTTACAAGTGCATATTTTGCCAGTTTCTTTGGTGCTTGTATTCAAAGCCAGTGTGAGTTAGAGAAAAATAATAATGTCATACACTTGCTAAGCATCTTATTTCTTTTTCCCTCTTTAGCTCTGCCTGTCACAGGTTCATGTTCAGAGTACATGTGTTTTATTGTTTGTGTTTAGAGGCAGTGGTGTGTTGAACAAATTGTGCTCTGTACCAGTTGGCACTTGATGCTGTGAAGTTAGGAAGGGAGCGATGCCGATTGTCTTGAAGAGTCTGCAGTCGGAGTAAATCACAATTGTGACTGACTTATGTTTCCTTCAGGCTTCTAATTTCTCTTTATTTTAGTAGAATTATTTTACCCTTCTTTATTTTGATGGCTGGTAAGCCTGTCTCACGATTTTTCTCTTCTGCCAGGCTTGTATTTGGCCTGTCCCAGTCCGCAAGGAGGTACGAGCCTGAACCTGGCTAATAACAGGTCACCACTGTCAGGGAGCGGTACCAGCAGCACGGGCACTATTGGCTCCCTCTGCCCTTTGGAAGGAGAAGATGGATGAGGAGTTGCCTGCTTGGCAGGCTCATAAGGAAAAGCAGTTCCTGTCTCTCCTTGCTTTGGCTTCAGTGAAGGTGTGTTATTTGAGGTAGCAGTCAATACACAAGGCAGTTAGGATGTCCTTCACCTCTCGCAGCTCACCGTGTAAGTACCGTAGCACACTCTGCCACGTGCGCTCTTGGAGCAAGGGTGGATTATGGCGCAAAGCAGCCCAGGCCATGTGGCTGGAAAGGTCTGGCATACGCTTGGTCCTACAAATCAATTGCTGTTTCCAGTCTCCCAGTGCTTTAGTAGGTGAAGCTGTGTTAGAAAACAAAACAGCGCCCCAAACCAAACTAAAAAACCAACCACCCCCAAAACCAAACCAAACCCCTTCCATTTTTCAGGAGATAAAGAAAAGGATTTTATTTTCACAGAAATTGCCTTTTTAATGTAGTGAAACCAAAAGGATTTGGCTTGTTCATTGTAACAGCAAATGTCTTGTGCTGAGTTATTGCTCTAAAATATAATAGAAAGTATTTTTCAATCCCTTCTCTCTTCTCCTCCTGAAGAGGAGGAAAGAAAATCAGCTCAAACAGAATTGCTCTCAATGTGTTTCTTCAAGGTTAGAGGATGTTTCCTGCTCCAGCTACCCAGCTCCTTTGAAATAATTATTTTGGAAATGCTGTGAGCCTAAGCCATCAAAATGAGTGTCAAGGGACCAGGGACTGTTTGAAACCCACGGGCAGGGCCTCTGCATTTGTGTCCCAGAACTTACATGTGCCCTTTATATACCCAGATATGTGAGACAGGGAGTTTTATTTGCATGAGAAGCGTGTACCTTTTTATCTCTCTTATATCACTCCATAATTTCATTGCTTTGTTGAAACCTTTATTACATGTCTTTGTTTAATGTTTTCTCAATTCTTTCATTTTCTAAAAGCCTTTTGAAAACCGTGCAGATTGGGCAGCCCCCTCCCCCTTACCTTACATTTCAAATGTATGGGAAAATGATCGGAAACTTCTTTATTGCTCTTGATTGCCTTTTAACTATTTTACGCTTTAATTAAGTCTCACCATTCCTCATTAAGGGTATTGTTCAGGAAGTGGTTTAGTAATCCTGCACAAGCAGCATCAGTGAAAGCCTTTAGTAGCTGCTGCCTTGTCAGGGAGGGTTTTTCCTAAGCTCAGCAGATAGCACATGGTGAGGTTTGCTGCTCTCTTGTCACCTGGGAAAGCTATGGAGGAAAAGGAAGAACCCTAAATGTATCCAACACCTGGGAAACAAGTTCCTGAGGCTGGAGCAGTTTAGCCTGGAGAAAATCATTGCACTCAAAATGACCATTTCCATGGTTTATGCTGCACAGCTCAATCTTTATTAGCAAATTTGATGGCTTCCTTTATCCAAGCCATTTTACAAGACAATCAGAGGTGCCAGACTGTGACTTCTTAGGTGCTTACATCATGTCTTCTGTGGTGACAAAAGGTCTGAGGGCAGGGATTGATGCATTATAATGCCTGCAAGCTTTACCCCAGCCTGCCTGCTGCTGCCTGGACCAGACCTTCAGGAGGGTGTCACACTGGTGTAATCTGACTGGGAGGGGTCCTTCGGCTCAATCACTGACTCTTCATTTTAACAGTGGCACAGTCTTTGATTCTACCACAGTCAGACCTGGAGCTGAAGTGAAAGACTTCCTGTGTCACTGTAACCTGAAGAATAAAGTGCATCCTAAACTGAGCAACTATGGCTGAGAGTAATCAGAAGTGAAGCTGCATAAGTAAATTGAGAGATTAAAGATTGAAGAGAAGTTTGGGGACCGGTTAAGTTTTCCAAGCAAGGTCCATGCAGAGGCAGCATCTCGATGACTTGGTAGCAAGCCTGGGAAGCTGCAGTAGCATTGAGGGAGGTTTTAGCAGCTTGTCCAGTGCATGGGATGTTTTTCAGTTTGCTGGGGCACCGCTGCAGGATTAGTCACGTGGAAGTGCATCTTCATGTGCTGTAGTTAAACTCTCGGTAGAATGAGCCTCTATCTCCTTGACTGACACACCTAAGGCATTCTGCTTTTCCAAAGGTTAGCATTAGCTACAAGACCCACGTAAGTAGCTTAGCTCAAGGCGTTGTGATCACCATGATATCATTTGGTTGCGTACCTCACAGTGTTCAATCTCATCTGGGGTCACTCTCCTCGCTCTTGCCCAGAGAAGCAGAGATTATCTGCTGTCTTTGTGTGTGTGTCTGCAAAAACCCCAGTGGTGTAGCACACTTCAGGGTTGAAGTTGTGTACAGTGCTGTCTCAACCCTAGTTGACATTTTGGGTATTCAACTGTGAATAAATGAGAGTCTGCCTATCAGTTCATCAGGGAATCTAGCAAATGAGGAGCTGCAGTAATTAAAATCTTGCTGGTGTGAAATCCTACCGAAAATACTTAGCATCTGCCATCCAACAATTTTTAAATGCTTAACAAGCTTTTGACTTTCTTAGGAGGTAAACATCAGTATCTCCTGATTTAGAGACTGGTACACAGAAGAGGCAAAAGACTTTCTCGTGTCACGTGCGGTGAGCCAAAGCAGAGTTCTTTGAGCAGGATTTTAACATTAATGCTGGAGGTCTTTCCATATATGCAGTCACTGCTATTGCAGCTTCTGGAGCAAATTGTCCTACCTTCTGTAATGAGTTTTAGGAACTTGTCAGTAAAGGAGAGATCAAATTCCTTTCTCCAGAAGAACTGAAGAGTCTTACGAGAGGAGCAGCTGTGGTTGTAAATTCACTTCTTCCTCAAACAGATTATTTGTTTTTTTCATCAGTAAAACAGCAGAACTGATTGTTGATTCTTAATGAAAATATTTTTCCTCAATCAAGAGTGTAAGGGCACTTTTAAAATACAGGGTAGAGCCTTATTTAGCATGTAAACCATATCAGTGTGCTGCACGAAATGGCTTATTGCAGAAGCAGGATACTTGAGAGCAGTCAGATCAGCAATAAAGTGTAGCTTGACCAGGATCTGGCTGAAAAGAATTGAATAATTGCTGCACACTGTAAAGTATTTCAAGTGGAACGTAAAAGACTCCTTCACCTTCATGGAAATGTAATTGCATTTTGCAGAAACGCCTGGAAACCTGTAGCCAGAACCTGCTTTTAAGCTTAGGTGGGATGTTTGGGAACACGTTGGAGATTTGGGGGTTGTGTAGCCTGGGTCTGCATATTGATATGGACTCTGAAGACTACAGGCAAACCTTGCTGAGATTGAGGAGAGAAATGAAAATGATGGGAGAACTGGAAGAAATTTAAAATTAATCTTAACAGAAGCCTCTGCTACTTTCATGTTTTCTGGTGTACTGCTTTTGCAACATCCTCCTTACAAAGATGTACCTGGAAAACGAAATCAATCTTGGGGATGTAATCTGGAGTTCTGCTGTGATGAGTGTATCTCTGATTCTGACTAAAACACTTAGTCATGTCTGGTTTTCCTTCCTCTGAGCTCTAGGTTTGCAAAACTCCATTGTGACACCCTTGCAAGTTTCATTGTTTGCCATATTTTAAAAAAACATTAAGTTGGCTTTCTTTTTTCCTCCAAGGAAGATCATCATGAAGTCATTGTAGATGGTCTGTTGTATGTTCCTAACCTTGCAGATGAAATCACTGATCGCATACTGTAGGTATTAACTGAGCCTGTAGCAAAATAAATATAAGCCCATAAAATTTGCTTGTCTTCCAGCTGAAATGTCACTGGGGAGGGGGGCTGTGATAACCATTTCAGATGATACCATACAAATTTGAAGGGTGGGAAGAGGAACCCTCGTGTGAAACTACAGGAAAACCATCAACATGATGGTTTTAGTGCTGTGACAAGGAATTTGTCCAAGATACCTTCATGAAGGCCCATATGGTACATTAGTTGTTATTTATAGACGTTTAAATAAATACTTCTAGGTGGCTGAGTTCTGAGACTTCTGTTGTCCTGAGAGAGTTCAGCCTGGTAGTCAGAAAGCGTGCGCTGATGATTCATCAGGTGTGGGGAGCACGAACACGTTTTTGACAGATGCAATTATGCTGTGTGTCTTAGCAACGTTTCTCTCCGCCACAGGTCATCGTCCTCCCCATTTATTCAGGGCTTGCTCTTAAGTGACAAATGGTGCAGGACAGCTGTTTCAGAAGCAGAACTCATTTCGGTGTCAGAGGTGAGCAAACACTTTCTGTTGTGTGTAATGGAAAGGTCTGCGCCAGGGTCCCCGCAGGTGGAGCTTTAGGAAGCCCTGTGTGGGAGGGCTTTGCGTCTCTGCAAGCGAGGGGTAAAGAGCACTCCTGCTTCTGCGACAGACCCCGGCTATCGCCATCGTGCAGCCACAGGAGTCTGCCTGGTCCGCGTCACCGGTGGGCACAGCGCCCGTGTCGTACAGCTCCTAACCTCTCTGCTCTGGGACAGCATCTGCCTTTGATTCTAGCGTGACCTACTTGCACCCGGGGCAGCTCCCAGCCCTGCTTTCTCTCCTGCTAGCTTCCTGTTGCCACCACACCTGCTTGCTGGTGGCTTGGAGAGCCACCACTCCTATCCCAGAGTATCTTGGGGTTCAAGTCCCTGTGTAGCCCTGAAAGCCCCAGTCCAATTTGAAATACAGAGCTCTCTTCTTATAGCACTTTGGGCACCAGAATGTTCCTCAGCATTTCTCAACTTACCTTTGCCTTTTTTGCTTTGTACCTTGAGTTGGAAAAAAACAGTGGATTAGCCTAGTTCAGAGGCTGAGGTTTGCTCGAAACACTGGATTGGAAATGCAAAAAAAGATATATGCTACATTTTCTTGTGGACCATGGTAGCAGTTGCCAGACCTAGAGGAAGCCTTTCTTGTGGGGGTTAAAAAAAGAAAAGTTCATCCTTCTTCCTCTAGTCCTTGATCTTTGGTAACAGGGACTAAACTAAACCAGCCATTCTTAAAGCATGGGATCTCTCTGTTTCCTGACCAGGAAGAGGCAGGAGAAGACCCTTCTTGCTTAGCCTCTATGCATGCTGCCCACTCAGAGCTGCATCAGTTGGATCACTTCGTATCTCCCGGTGGCTTTTGAGCAGGGTTCTGTCCCCTTTTGTAACAGTCCTGCAGACCAGGCTAAGTACGCAGAAGATGGCAAGGAGCAGAGCCGTATGTCCTCCCTGAGCTGCTGTGTCCCATTAGACACCTTCAGGGGTTAGTAGTTGATGGATTGTCTCTTGTAATTATATTTACAGCCATTGAAAGGCAGAAAGCATGATTTGGTGTGGACAATTGCAGTGATTTGAAATAACTGTGTTTAAAGCACCAGGCCTGTGGGAACTGTGTTTGATTAAGAGAGAAAAATGCCAGATGTTTCAGGTACAGAAGATGTCAAGAAGGGATTAATTAATAATGTATATAAATATGTATTTTCTATGACTTCAGCTCATATACTGAGGAAAAGTGATTAGTTCTGTGTACTAAGGGTTAGTGAGGCAAAGTTGTTGAAAAAGTGATTAATGAGTTTGCACTGCCCTGTTTAAATCAGACAGACACGGTGATAAGCACAGTGAATTCCAGCGTTCAAGGTCTCATGTTAGATGATTCCCACACTTCCTTTCCTGTACTCTGTAGGTATTTATCTAAGAATATATTCAGGTATTTATAGAATCATAACATGGTTTGGGTTGAAAGGGGCTTTAAAGATCATCTGGTTGCAATCCCCTGCCATGGGCAGGGACACCTCCCACTAGAGCAGGTTGCTCAAAGCCTCATCCAATCTGGTCTTGAGTGCATCCAGTGATGGAGCATCCACAGCTTCCCTGGGCAACCTTTTCTGGTTCTTCACCCTCAGAGTGAAGAACTTTTTCTTAATCTCTAATCTAAATCTCCCCTCCTACACTTTGAAGCCATCACCCCTTGTCCTATAATGACAAGCCCTGGTAAAAAGTCCCTCTCCAGCTTTCTATAAAAAAATAACCCAGAGCAGTTTCATAGGTGTTTTATATGCTGGAGAGGATTAATGTTTTTGGTTTTTTTTTCCCCTGCTGTTTCTCATGTAAGTGCATATATTCTGTGCTGGCAGTGGTGTTACACTGTGTCATGTATACGCACACCGACCGGGCACTTGCTGTTGCCTGTTACACAGTCAGAGAGAATTACAGAGTTTTGTGTAAATACTCATGATTTCTGATTTCTAACTCTGCTCTCTGAAGAGTCTGCTTATAATGGATGACTTCATTGTGTTTCTTGAGACTTATTTCACAGAACCCCAGCGTGGTGGGGGTTGGAAGGGACCTCTGGAGATCGTCTCATCCCAATCCCCTGCTCCAGCAGAGTCACCCAGAGCAGGGGGCCCAGGATCAAATTGTCCAGGCAGGTTTGGAATCTCTCCAGAGAAGGAGACTCCACAACTTCTCTGGGCAGCCTGGGCCAGGCTCTGCCCCACTCACACCAAAGAAGTTTTTCTTCCTGTTCAGATGGAACCTCCTGTTGCAGTTTGTGACTGTTGCCCCTCGTCCTGTTGCTGGACCACTGAAAAGAGTCAGGCCCTAAAAGTTTGGAAAACTCCTGTTAGAAAGTTATTTCTAAATAGCGTTCAGTCAGATAAATGCAGTTGCTGTCTCTTGCCATCAGCAGCATGGTTATCTAGAATAGTTACAAGATGCCTGATAATTGTGACATCTCACATATCATCCCCATTTGCTCTCTGTTAATGCCTGTTTCTTTTTGAACAGTGCCGTAGCATTTCATAGCGGCACACATGGTCTCAGTGGGAGTGCAGGCAAGGCTGTCTTAATGCAGTGTTTATAATGAACCTAAAGATGTTTGGGCAAACACCTGCACTGTACAAAGTCACTGTAAACTGTAATTATGCACCCACGGAGCGGTGAGAACCGGGTGATTCTGCTGTCACTTTGACTTGCAGGCGTTATCACACTTGCTGTGACGTGACTTGATGGCCTCATTCAGGATCTCATTGTTCTCCCTTCTAAACATGCTCTAAGTGATGTTGAACAATTTAACATCTAGATGGGCAAGGCAGACGTAAAACATCTTTGTCCTCCTTTCAGAAGCAGGACTATAAAGATGGTAGGCTCTGATGAGGTCTGTGGGAAAGTGGCGACTGGACCCAGCTCTCGGGCGGGCTGAGGGTCCAGGCTGCCCACCCTCTGCATGGAGCTCCCGGCTGTTCTGAGAGAGGCATTTCCCCAGTGTGTTGTTTCAGTGGTTATTTGCTTTTTCATCTTGTTACACAGCTTCAGAAAGTACTCAGCCAGATGGGCTGTTTGATTTGCTGGATGTTTCACTCTTTCATGTTTAGTTAAGTCAATATATGTCAATTTTTCATCTGTAAAGCAGAGCTAAAACTTTTCGATTTAATGCTGTGCTGTGAGGATAAATTAAGAGGTTCATTTCTATTTTTTGCAGTGTCAGGAACAGAGTTAATAACAGTTTAAAGATGAAAATAAATATTTCAGATCCTACATCTCCTTCCTTCCTTCCTTCCTCCCTCCCTCTCTCCCAGTATTACACGTATGCTGTGTGTCTGAAGTTTTTGCTCACACCTCTCCACTTAAATTTAAGTAGCACGCATTTTAAATGCATTATCCCTTTTGGATTGCAGAGAGGGAACACCTGCTTATTCCAACTTTCTTTGACCTTGTTTCATAAGGGATGTTGCTTCTCGGAGGCAGCTTGTTCATATCGGTTAATTACCAGGAGAGTGTGTTAAGTATGATGTTGGGTGACTTGAGATCAGGAGTCAGGCTGTAGTTCCAACAGGGAGAAAATACAATCTTGTGGTTAAGATTAAAGGCTTCAGATCTTATATCCAGCTCCTCTCCTTGCTCATCCTTCAGTATCCCGGAGTCATTAAGTGAGGGAGCTTAAATTTCGCTGTCTTGACTAGGTGTTGGAAGAATAAATTAATTGGTGTAGATGAGTCACTTGAGTGCTGTGGGATTGTGGGTTATTTAAAAACTTAAATTTATCACCAAGGCCAGACTTTTCTGAAGGGCTCAGCTTGGCTTTTAAGCTCATGCCAGCAGTTGTCTTACCACTGTCATTTAGGATTTGTATCACAGTTGTGCCTAGAAGCCCATGTGGACATCAGTAATGTATTATATAAAGGCTTATTATCCAGGAGTCCTTGCCCTAAAGAGCTTGTGGTCAAGTCAGGGACAATCATTCATAGAATCATAAAATGGTTTGGGTTGGAAGGGACCTTAAAGATCATTGAGTTCCAACTTCCCCCTGCCATGGGCAGGGACATCTCCCACTAGACCAGGTTGCTCAAAGCCCCATCCAATCCGATCTTGAACACATCCAGTGATGGAGCATCCACAGCTTCCCTGGGCAACCTGTGCCAGGGTCTCACCACACTCAGAGTGAAGAACTTTTTCCTGAGTTCTAATCTGAATCTTCCCTTTTGAAGCCATCACCCCTTGTCCTATCACCACAAGCCCTTGTAAAAAGTCCCTCCTCAGTTTTCTATGAAAAATAAACCAAAGCAGCTTCACAGATGTGAATTTGTAGAACACACCAGTCCTGAAGAACTCAACAGCCACGTTCATATAGGTTTCAGGGATGTTTCTCTCAGTCTGTCTCTAGCTGTAGCTCTGCTGACAGTCAACACAATGTGCTGTCCTGCACTTCTGCTGACATTCTTTATTCTTTGTGGTTACTTTTTGGCCTTTCTGAATGCTGAGATATCTGATGCCAGGAGGAGGCCATGAGGATTTTTATCTGCTGTTGCTGCCTATGGACACTGCCACGGGAAAGGAGAAGGCAAAACTGGTTCCTGAAAACAGGATGAATGATACAAACTGATTTTGGTACAGTGGAACTTGAAGGGTCAGTGTGTGATAGAGAAGAGTGGTGAGAAGCCAGGAAGGACCCTCAGCATTCAAACAAGCAACAGAGCAGGTGGAGAGGGTCCAAGGAGTTACTGTGATTGTAGCTGTAAGTTTGTGAGGGATCTCCACGGCAGCCTTTTAAACAAATGTCAGTAGCACAAGATTGCATTCATCAGGAGAGCAGGGGAGGAGGCTTCAGCACCAAGTTTCCCTGCAAGATCATCTCCAGATTAGTGTGCAGAGACCAGTCTGTGCATTGCAAGGTGTATTTCTACCCTAAATTGAATTATTTTAGCTATCAGCAAATGCTTGATAATATAGTGACCCGTGTTTGGGGGATTCGCTGTTTTATTAATGTTGTATTGCGTTCAGTGCTGAGGCCAGACAGAGCCACTCATCTTTACCTCATGGTCCCACGAGGGCTCCCTTAACTAAGTCATGAGTGGGCAATTAAATAAGGAGAGAGACCTTGTCAGCTCCAGGCATTAATATAAATCTTGGTGCTTGTGATGCATTTACACGGCTCCTCCAGGTCCATCTGGACTTAGCATCGTCTCTCTTCTTCACCAATCTTCCGGGTATTGGCTACTCACTTCTGCTTTGTAGTTCTGTGAATCAGAATGTGCCTCAGGAGATAACCAGCAGTACATTTTTCTGACAGGCCCTCGGTAAGCACAGACATTCACCCGCCTTGGTGTGCACAGGCATTGCCTCAAGTAACCCCAAACACTCTGCTGGGGATGTGGGCTTGGGCTTAGCAAGTAGCAGATTTTACTCTCAGATTACTCTTGTTTAGGGCCATTTTACCTTTTAAATGGCTTAGAGTTAGCTGTTCCTAACAGCTGATGCAAGGCCTGCATGAGCAGATTTGGTGCTCTGTTTATTTTGGAATATGTGTCTGCATCATAGGGCCCTGAGTGAATGACTGTTTCTCACAGAGATTTCAGTAAGAGGCTTTTCTGAATTTCTGTATCTTAATCACCTGGAGATGCATTAAGGATACAAGCAATAGTATCTTGGCCCTAAAGCAGATGTGATCCACATGTTAAAATGGCTCATGTCATGCATAAGCTTTTGTGGAAGATTCATCAGCTGAACCTTCTGCACCTTGAGTACTGTGTCCAGTTTTGAGCTCCTCAGTACAAAAAATAAAAAGACATTGAAGGGCTGGAGTGTGGCCAGGGAAGGGCAACAAAGCTGAGGAAGGGGCTGGAGCACAAGTCTGGTGAGGGATCTTGGGTTGTTCAGCCTGGAGAAAAGGAGGCTCAGGGGAGACCTTCTTACTCTTGACAACTCTCTGACAGGAGGTTGGAGCCAGGAGGGGGGTTGGTCTTTTCTGCTAAGGAACAAGTGATAGGACAAGAGGAAATGGCCTGAAGTTGCAACATGGAAGGTTTAGGCTGGACATAAGGAAGAATTTTTCATTCAGAGGGTTGTCAAGGGCTGGCCCAGGCTGCCCAGGGCAGTGGTTGAATCACCATCCCTGGCCATGTTTGTAAGTTGTGTAGATATGGTGCTTAGGGACATGGTTTAGCAGAGGATGTGTACAGTAGGACTCTTGGAGGTCTTTTCCATTCAGTGATTCTGTGAATGGAGCTTGGAGTTTGATTTACCCTGGAGAAGCATTTTCCAGAAGGACAGACAAGCTGCAGACATGCTAGAACAAAATTGCAAAGAGATGCCATTTGTGCTTTTTTTTTGGGACAAACAACAGTTTTCTGCATTCAAGCTGATGAGGTACTGCTGCTAAACACCACTGAATCATTGACAGAAAATCACCCTGAAGCAGGGAAGGGTGCTGGCCTGGGGGCTGGTCTGTGTTTTGAGTTTGTTTCTCCTGGAGCCTTAAAAAATGCTCTTCTGATCTCAAACTTAGGCAGAACTCTTCCACTCATTTCTGTTTCAGCACTCCCATATTAGTCCAGATAAATAAATGAATGCCAGGGCATTATCTCTAAACAGTCTGCACTGGGAGGTGGGTGAGGACTTGAGCCTTCATTCTTCCAAGCAGGTGCACCTTTCATGGGCGGTTATCGGGAAGATTGCCCGGCTGCTGCGGAGCAAGTGCATTTCTGGGACTTCTTCCCTTCCTCCCTTCCCTCCCTAGAAAGCCCAAGGTCCTGCCCACCAGAACAGCTGGTGACATTGCTACATGCTCACATTTCTGGTGTAGCTGTGTTGTGAAATCCAGACCGAGCTGAAGAACTAATGTTAGCAGCATCCAATGCTGTCAGAAGCTGATGTCTCTGTAGCTCTCTAAAGGGCGTTCAGGCTGTCAGGGTTTATTTTGACAACAAGAGACAGGGATGCTGTGACAAGGCTTTGTTAAGGTGACTCTTTCCATTACACAGAATGATTGGCGTGCATTTCCTCGCTTCGGCTGATGAATGTTGGTGCAGAGGCAGAAGCTGCCCTGCTCTGCATCTTCATTGATCTTCTGTTTTCCACCGTGTTTTGAGAACTAACTCATGGTGGGCTGCAGCCAGTTGCAAACCAGCTGATGGTGACAGCAGGGGGCTGGATGGGTGATGGCAGCTCAATGTCGGCGGCCAAAGTGGTTTTTTTCCGTGCTCCATGGCCGAGCATTTTCATTGAGTGTCTGGCACAGCCGTTCTGTACCACTTTGTGCTCAATTTCACCCTCACGCGTACGTGCACCATTCGCAGTGAAGATAATGAGTTGTGTCTGTATGACTGTGAAGGCAAAATTTAGTTCAGTCTTGTGCTAAAGCTGAGTGGGGGCAGTTGGTGAGAGGGGCTTGATGAGGCTGTGAGCAACCTGATCTAGTTGAGGATGTCCCTGCTCACTGCAGGGGGGTTGGACCAGATGACTTTTGGAGGTCCCTTCCAACCCAGGGCTTTCTGTGATTCTGTGAGAGTCAAGTGGCTTCAGCTGCTTTCTGGTTTATTACCTGAACTGTG
The DNA here is from genome assembly GCA_024605025.1 of Megaceryle maxima. Classification (NCBI taxonomy): domain Eukaryota; kingdom Metazoa; phylum Chordata; class Aves; order Coraciiformes; family Cerylidae; genus Megaceryle; species Megaceryle maxima. The sequence continues at coordinate 24,253 of JANHGN010015723.1, forward strand.
CTGTGCTCCTCACTGTCTCTCCCTCAGCATCTTCCCCTTCTGTTCATTCCAGGTGGGTGTGAATAGAAGAGCCGCACAATCTGTTAGAGCTTTGGGGTAACTGGGAGAGAGAGAAACTGCGACGTTAATTCGAGACACAGCATCCAGAGCTGGAAACATTCCCAACTGATGAAAGATTTATGTGTGTGTGTGTTTCTGTGTACATGTATATAGCCTGACTGGTTGATATTTGTGGTGGCTTTTTTCAGTTCAATTTGGAGGATGAACACAAAACATCTTCTGTTTCTGCTACTGCAGAGACGATATTTACAGTGGAAACTTTTATGGTGACAGTCCCTTAGTAGCATAAGGTTCAGAGCATTGCTGTGCAGCTCACTATGGCCTTTCAAGTTATTGTGGTAACAACTGCATTAATATTTTCCTTTACTTAGGTGCACGATGCTTGAGGTCAGCTACAGCTTTGTCAGTGGGTCAGAAGTACTGTTTTTCTTGTACAGTTAACTGGAAGGGAGGCTCCTGGCATGGTCTGAACAGTCTGCCATTAGTAAAGGGACACAAATTAATTAAGGCTTTGCTCTTTTCTTGCTCACATTTTATTTTGCCATTTCCTAAAGGAAAGTTTATCATCTCTATACTGAATCGCCAGGTTCAGAGACTGAACCCCAGACAAGGAGTTTTGCCAGTGTGCAGAGCAGAGTAGATGCCTCAGCAGGAGTTTGGAGGGAGGACCTGCTCACCCACAGCTCCTCATCCTGTTTCTGGACAGGAGGTTGTAGCCAACTGTCTCTCATTGGAGAGGGAAGTTTCACTGCTCACACTGCAGGTGTGGGTCTCTATGATTTTCAGGACTGTACTTGTGTATTGTTTTATCATGCAGTTGCTTGTCCCTGGCTCCCAGTGACTCATCTTTTTTTTTTTTTTTTTTTCCCCCTCAGCTAAGCTGCTATATGATCCATACTCATAGAACTGGTTTCCTCTTGTGAGCAGTCCCATTAATGGCCATGGAGGGTCTTGGCACACAAATGTGTGGAGGGCAGAGACTTATGTGCTGGAGCCACAGCAGTGACGTACAGCACCTTTTCGTAGGGGATGATCTCAAGTGAAGGTGCTGTCCTACTGATGCTGGGTAAATGGGATTTTTGTGCATGACACAGAAGTTGTCCCCTAATTCAACAGAGATGTAAATGAGTGATGTAAGTTATAGCTAAAATGTGCAGGGAATATTTAATGTAATTATGTGTAATGTGATTTGAAGAGTTAAAGATACTTCGCTGCCGTCCTATTCCTTGTGCTGTAAACCTTCAGAAGAGGCCTGGTTACCTGCTGTCCTCTGAGTATTGGCTTTTGAATATTCATCCGGCCAATCTTCCTGCTTGATTGACAATCCCAGGAGGCCACATCTACACCGAGTCCTGCAGCAGCTTTCCCGAAGGCTGATGCCGCCTGCCTTCGTCTGCAGCTGAGGAGCCACTTGTGCTCTGGGGGAGATGAATGTCCATACGAGTGACCTCACGTCGGCAGAAGACAAATTCTTCATCTTTACATAACAGAGTGCTCTTTTTGAGATGCTTTCCCAGCAGGTTGCACGTGGGTTTGTTGCCATCAGAGACACCCTAAGACTCAAGAGGCCTTCACCCTGGTCAGGTGGTGGATGTTCACAGGGATTTACGCATGTGCCTGTTTTCCCCAAAGCGAACTCTTCTTCCTCTTTTTCTAGACTATCCTTGTTCCAAGCCCGTTTTTTCTCAGTATCAGCCCCATCCCTATAGCTCTGCTTCAGTCCCCTTGTCTTTGATCACTTAGCAACTTTTGTGTACCTTTAACATACAGTTTTTCTCCTGATCCCATCAAATACGATGTTCTCTTACCAGTTTCCCTCCTTTTGCCCATAGACTGCAGGCTGCAGCATGCGATGGCAGATGCAGGACTGTGCTGTGGCAACAGGATTATTTTGGAGTGTGTAGATTAGTCACATTTGGGTGCTTTCTGGCTGCACACTGTTCCTTTTTTTTTAAAAAGAAAAAGAAAAAAAAAATATGCCCCCAAACCTGAAAGGTGAAATGCTCCACGTGTGTGAGATGTGCTGCTGCCTTCTGAGGTAATGCCACAGTCCGGTGTGTGTGCGTTAGTGCATTGTCACCTTAACACTGAAGTTCTCTCAGAGTGCCTGAGATATGGTAAATTGGTGCTTAAAATCATCTTCTCCTCCTTTGTGAAATAAGATGATGACATGATAGCGATTCCTTGGACGAGAAGGAAGATAATATAGGGCTGAGTAGTGAAATCAGCTGATATTAGCCCAGTGGACAGAGCTTTGAGAACTGTCCTAAAAAAGGGAAAAAAAGTCAGAAACCAGCACAAAGGTTATTCCCAAGAAAAGAACATAGAGAATTGGCCTTGTCTGTGGCAACAGAGAAGGAGGGTCCTGTGACCACTCAGCTTCTGCACAAAGAAAGATGAAAATTTAGCAGTTCCAGGTTGAGGTTTGCTAATGGCTAATACCTGCCTTGGGGGTGACACATCGCTGGTGGTGTCCATGGGTATGTGCAAGGTCAGGGTCCTGCTCATGTGCTTTGTTCTGGAGCGAAATGTAAATGATTGAGGAGAATTTTTAAGGGAAGGGCAGCAGCAGCAGCCAACCTGCACCCTGATCTGTGGCTGTGCCCTGTGGTCAGGAGTGCTGCTGCCATGGGAGGTGTCCTGGGAGAGCATCATCCAGCCTTGACAGGCACTTAGGGATTAGAGGGGCATCTCAGACCAAGTCATCATCATCTTATTGTAATCAAAAGGATTTTCCCCACTGTTTCCTCATTAGAGTGAATCAACAGTGACCCTTGGTGGTAAGAAAGACTCAGTGCCTGCTGGTCTGTCGTGTAGCCATCCCTGACTCATCCTGTATGTGTCTCCTGAGGTCCTGAATCATAGGGTGTTGGCTAAAAACTAAACTGATCAGACTGATGCTTTAAGACAAAAATCTCCTTCCAGTTTGCATGGAATCTTGTTTTTTAAATGGGTGATTTTGTCAGGACACTTAAATCTCAGTCTTGGACATGCAGGTCATTGCTCTGACATAGAAATTCCCCCCCTGCTGATCTGACCACAGACCCATAGTGTTGTCCTGTTTGAAGAAGAGCACAGGCACTGATCCCCCATCCCTCACTCCGCACAAAGCGGTTTGGAAAGAGCTATTCTTTAGGGCCCACTGGAATTCATAAAGTCCAGCTCAGTGAAATTTAATATCAGGCCACAACCTGTCATTGTCCGTTATTATTTTTTTAGTCATCTGTCTGCTACCACAGACCTCCTCGCATCACCACCTCTGGGTGTAACTCCGAGGCGCAGATTCGCGGTGAGCTGTTCCTCTGATGGGTATAAGTGACAGGGATGATGGTGCATGTTTTTACAGTTCAGCAATCATTTCTATTCACTTTTGAACCTGGGCCGTGCTTCAAAACAGAATTTAAGTAGAGTCACCACCTGTTCATTTTTCAGCCAGACAATCTGCTTTTTTAATCTTTTAATAAACCCCCCCTCTTCAGCAGAAGTCAATTTGTTTCCCTGGCTGGCATCTGATTCCTGGCTCATTTTCTAGCCAAGTGGCATCTCCTCCTCCTCCTCCTCTTTACATCTTTGCTTCCTGCTGCTCAGTGTAACACTTAGCACATGATGGGGCATCACTGGAAGCTGTGTTTAAACGAATTGAATCCAACTGTAGTAGAGTGAGAATGGGGATATGGGCTCAAGAGTGAATTGGATGCATAGGGAGAAGGCATTTCTATGAAATCTTTAAGTTGTTCCTGCTCTTCGATAATAGGTCCTTGTAAGTTAATGTATGTAATACATCTGTAAGTTGCTAGAGCTTATGCTAAAAGTAAACAAAAGGCACAGACATAGTGAATATGTATAATGGTGATTTCTGGGGTCATCATTTCTCCTGCCCAATTTCCCACACTACAGAGGAGCTACAAAGGGGATGTGGAGTTCCTCGATGGAGTTCCAGGACAAGCGTTTGCTGTTGCTGGTGTTATCTGAGGACACAGGTTTAGTGTATGATCTGGCACATGTACCTTTGTTTCCCTCATTGGGGAGGTGGACAGAAAAACTCATTGAGACCTTTTCAACCCTCACCTTCAGTAGTGCTTTGGGTGTGCACACACCCACATCAGCTGCATATCGATATAACAACTGTGGAGAGGTTTGAATGAAAGCCCATGTTTCCCCTGGTTTCCCTGAATGGTGCTGCTAGCTGATTTTGGATGGGATACAAAATGGGCAATCATGGAGCTCTTACCAAACTCCATTTGGAGAGGACTCTGGGGCTGGTGAATGGTGAAAAAAACCCAACCCCTGTCTTTTGGACTGGTGTCCGTGCAAATCATTTGGGAAAGTTCCCAAAAGAGGCTTGATGAACAAAGGCCTTACCAGTGTATAATTTGGTGCTAGTTTCCATGATTTCTTTTGCCACAGCTTTTTACATTTCAGTCTAAACTCTCTCTGCTGGAGCTGGCTGCAGCAGTTGGATCATGGAAGAAAATTAGAAGTTTGGGGACTTTGCTGCCTGAGACTTGTGTTGCAAGCTGCTTTTTTTGATGCTGATAAGATACACGTGTATTCCCTGTGGCTCCAATGCTGGGCTCTGCAGAGACCCATGAGGGTGCCCCGTATTGTTTTCAATGGTGATTTCCAACTGGGTCACTTGGAATTTACAATTTTGTTGGGCTTATTTTTCAAGTGGAGTATGCTGTTGTACAGTAGGGAGCCACTTAACTTTCAAATTTATGGCATCTTAGAAATAGCTCGTAGACCACAACTAAAATTAAATAGAGATTGGGTATGGGAGGAGTGCTTTTCACTGGAAATGAAACAAGATAAAACTTTAAAACCCTCCAGTGATGTAAAAATAATTGTCCAGGTGCACTCTTCAGGCTTTTAGTGGTGTGAAGTGCTTTTGTAGGACAGTGTATATGTTAGTTATAGAAGGAATCCTCCATATTTATGCAAAGCCTGTTGTCTAAGGCTGTAAAAACACTTAACAAAAGGTGGTCAAGTCTTTTGTTCCAGTTTTACAGCGAGATGTCTTGTCCTAGATTACAGAGCATGTCAGCTGGGGTGCCTTTTTCCTTGGGGACATGTGGACCATCCCCACCACAGTTTATAACCCCAGGTAAAATCTCTCTGGACTTTATCTCCCTGCCGTGATAAGGACAGATGGCATGTGCCAGCAGTGTTTCTGGGACCCCAACGTGCTGGAGCAGGAATTGCACCCTACGCTTCCATGCAGTAGCTCTCGGTGCCGATCCCCAGCAGCTACAAAGCATTGGAGCTCCCTGGTCACCAGCAGTACCCTGCTCTGCGTGCATGCTAATGAAAAAGCTTAATGTTTTTATGGGGGAATAATCTCAAGAACTTGTGAACCATAGACCTGGTCAGTTAAAGGAGCTGGTGATGTGACATCTGTCAAATGGGTTGGTTCACTTTCAGCCATTTGTGCCTTTGAAATCACCCCATGAATCTTAGTTTCCAGAGAAACAGGTAAATGATGAGACATGCTGTAACCCTGCAAAACCTCTTACTGGGGGGAGAACTCACCGCTTGGCCTCACATGGACAAACTGATGTGCAGGCTTTGGTAACATTGATAGCATGCCCTTGGAAGCCTGCTGTCCTTGAGGCAGCTCTTGCAGTTTCTCACCATCTTCAAACAGAATGTGACTGGAAGAAACACCAGTTAAACTGAAGCCCCTCCAGGGTAATGCTTTTGTTTATTACAAAGCACCGATGTATGAAATAACAGTGCTATAATCATCTGTAAATGAACCACGAACTAGGAGAACATCCACGAGCATTTCATAGTGAGATGTGTTCTCTAAAGTTGCAGTTGGCCGGAATAAATCGATAGCCTGTGAAGCGCACTTTATTTTAGTCCTAAGTGTGCAAAAGGCATTTTTAAGTGGCTCTGCTTTTGAGAGCACAGGTGTTAAAACTTCCTGACTCTGGCCATTTTCAATGCCTTAAGTTGTGCGCTAAGTAAGTAGTAATAAATTTCATGAAAATGTAGTAGGCCTTTCATCTTTATCTGCTGTGACTTGTTCAAAGGAGGAACACAATAACAGCTCCTTCTTTCAAGGACCATTGTTCAGTGTACCAGTGTTTAATGACTTTTTGGTTAAATACCATTCCTAGCTCATCATTTTTGAGCCATTAGTTGTTTGTCTAAGGTGCTTAAGAAGGAAAAGAGAGGATGAGAAAAAGTGGAGGTAGCTCCAAAGTCTGTGTTGATGTTTCAGCACAAATGTTGGACAGTAGAGGAATTACTAGTTTTGTTGCTTTAGGCAGCTGCAAAGAAGTTGTCATATCATCAAGATTACGAAAGCAAAGAAACTCCTAAACATTCTTGTGTTCACTTACCAGTTTGCTGTCTCTCCAGGATGAGTATCTTCTTGCAAGCCTTCACGCTTTTTTTGCTTACTGTGGTTGTCACCTGCTCCTTTCCCTCATTCTGTTCTTTCACACCACAAATTGCTTCCCATAGTCACTTTGGTCTCTATTGATTTATAGAACTGTTTTGGTTGGAAAAGACCTTTAAGATCAAGCCCAACCATTAACCCAACACTGCCAGTCCTGCCACTAAGCCATGTCCCTCAACGTTGAATCTACATGGCTTTTAAATACCTCCCAGGATGGGGACTCCACCACCTCCCTGGACACCCTGGGCCAGCCCTTGACAACCCAGTGAAGAAGATTTTCCTTGTGTGCAACCTAAACTTCTCCTGTCGCAACTTGAGGCCGTTTCCTCTTGTCCTGCCCTTTTCCTCTGTCCTGTTTTCCATCTCACTTTAATACAGTACTTTCATTTTGTGTCTCTATTGCAAGCTGCCCAGGTCTAGTGAATACTTTCCTTTAGATTGAATGCACCTAATAGGCTCAGAATACCCCACTCCACTCCAGATTCATGTCTTCTCTCATGCCCTGATGATTCCATCTTGCCCCCTGCTAACTCCTCTCTGCTCACGGGAAAGCTTCATTCCCCCAACCCTCTTTTCAGCAGAGAACTTCTCCATGTAGAAAGAGAGTAGCAAAGCAAGAGAGGATTATGCATATAGCACATCTGCGTGGTGCTTCCTAGGAGTAGCAAACAGGGGTTCTACATAAGCCTGCAAATCTGTGGTGGCCACAGCTGAATTCACTGCCTAAAGCTTTTCTCCTAGGGTGTGTCTGTGAGGGTAGGGGAATGCTCTGCTCTGGGCATCTGGGATGTTCTGCAGTGTTGTATGCATTGGATTTCAGTCGCTGAGGGGAGGCTGTTCCCCTTGGTGGTATTTGAGCTGGGTCAGATGGGCTTGTCCTGCATCCCGGTTACATCCTGCCGTGGTCTCTTTTGTGTCATGCAGAGGAAGCTCCTGTTCTTTCTCGGAGCTGTGCCAAAGCCTGTCTCAGCTTACACTGTGCTGACAGGGCACCTGGTGCATGACACACAGTCCTGGAGTGGTGTTGGGTAACTGCACTGGTCAGATGTCTCCTAAGCTTGGAACAGGCTTTGTGCTGGACTCATGTGTGCGCTTAACACTGACAAGGGTGCAGGAGTGCCCTTTGCACCCAAGAATAGAAAATTGAGAGGCTGCATCAGGTTTTAGTGGTATCCCTGGTCTTGCTGCAGACCAGGATATGAAATGTTTTCAGTTCCCTTGAACAGTTTCATTGAAGTGTGGCTTCGCTGTTTGTAGTGAAACTGTAAGGAGCTCTTTACATCCGCCTTCAACCAGTGGTGGTTCTCCCTGGGATCTTCCAGTCCTTTTATGTTTAAAGGTGTGTGATGTTTACAGTAAAAGTGGTGGCAAGGTGGTGGCTTCTCATCTAAACAAGCTAATTTCCTGTATGGCATAGATTTGTTACTGCTGGATCCTTGCTGGGAGAATAAGTCAGATCAAGGTTGCTGACGACAAATGAATCAGCCGATGACAGAGGAATTTATGGTCCATTACAGAAAACAGAATGAGAGCTGTGATTTATATATTTATTTGCTTTAATAACCATGAAGAAATAAAGTGTGACATTATTCATGGGAGCCCTGCCGGGGAGTGGTGATGGCGCAATCCTTAGGTATCTGCCCAGCAGAGGAGTCTTACCTAGGGAGGAACTTGTGGACAACAGGCAGTGTTTTAAACATACAGGTGGGTTTTGAGAGAGTGTGAGCAGGGGATGGTGTTTGTGTGATGATACCTTGACAAGAAGCGTAAGCGCTTACATGTAGGAGACAAGTCACCTGTTTATCTCAGACTTTTTAGGAGATACTACTTTTTGTTGTTGCTTGGCCATTGGTGTAAGTCAGTGTGGTGTTCCCAGTCCTTTCTAGTTCTGTCATTCCTTTGACACAGAATCTCACTGCTGATCCAGCATTCCCAGACATTTCAACATTCACCAGAAAGCAGAGGAGATAGAAAACTTTTTTCCCAACTTGCCATGAGAGGAAATGGCCTCAGGTCAAGAGGAAATGACCTCAAGTTGAGCCAGGGGAAGTTTCAAGAGGAAATGGCCTCAAGTTGCACCAAGGGAAGTTTAGAATGATTAAGAGGAAAAATTACTTGACTGAATGGGTTATCAGGCATTGGAATGGCTTGCCCAGGGCAGTGGTGGAGTCCCCATCTCTAGAGAGATTTAGGAGTCCTGTAGATGTAGTGCTCAGGGATATGGTTTAGTTGAGGACTTGTCAGTGTTAGGTTAATGATTGGACTCTGATCTTAAAGGTCTTTTTCAATCTAGGCAATTCTGTAATTCTGTGATAAGAGAAGTTACTCTGATGTCTAGACTATGAGATGGGAAACATGCCAGCTGATGGATGCAGAGTACATCTGGACTGGAAGGACTTCTCTGGTCCTTTTTGGTGAGAACTGTGGAACCCCTTTCTGCAGCCTTGGCTTCTGGTCTGGTCCGTGGGCAGCACACCTGACTGTTGCAGAGCAAGGGTTTTGGAGTGGGAAGGAGCAGGAAAAGGTGCTACCTTCTCCTAGAAGCCTGTGAACCCTGAACATTTGCATTTTTGCACTGTTGCTGAATTACAAATGGAGAGATATTTCTGATATTGTACCCTGCCAGGAATGGAAGATATGAATTTGCATCTCCAGCTGCATGCTACGCTTGATTTAAGTTCTCATACCCAGGTTTCTTGGTAAATTCACATAGTATATTTAACCTGACTTTTTCTCAATCAGAAAAATTTTGGCTCATCGATGTTTATCTCCATTTAACCTGAGATGGAAGAGAAGGTTGGGAAAGTTGTAACATATGAAAAGTGGAGATTACAGAAAAAATATATTCTAGGAGTCACTCTGCAGGTGTTACACACAGTCTAGGGCTTATTTCTTCTGTGCTTAACTGGGATAAAGCAGTTTAGCTTCACTGATCCCAGCTGTAGTAGCAGTTGGGTGGTGATCTGGTCACTAGAGAGGGGGATGAGGGAATAGAACAACCACCTCCACTGAAAGGACAAAGGGATGCTTTTGTTCAAAGGGAGTGATCTCAGAGGATAAGAGAATATTTCAGTTGATGCCTTCACATATATTTGAGTTGCCTTCAATAGCTGTTTTCAGGTAATGATCACAGCAAATTCCCTCTGAGCTGATTCTACAGTTTCTTGAGAGCTGCCCATCACAGATATTTCTTCTTGGAGCATCTTTAGCAGAGATGCTAAACAGGGTAACACGTGTTGAGACTTTGCAATCCTCCAGGTGCTCAGGCTCTGCTGGCAGGGTTCAGCAGCAGGACTGATGTATTACTGTGCCTCCTCTCTCGCTTGAGATGTGTAACCACTGAAATGCCTTTATGAAATAGCAAACAAAAGGCGGAGATCCTTGGTCCTTGGAGAGCAGATCAGCAATTCTTGATTTGCAACTGTTTTGAAGGCTTAGGGTGTGTGTGACTGATGCAACGTGTGGCTCTTTTTATTATAAAAATAGTGAGGATGTACCCACCTGTTCCTCCTGTGTCTGGCTTCAGGCTGACTATATATCCTCTGTCATGGAACACTTGTTTCCTGGGGAATCATTTCTGTTATTGCCACTGTTAGTAAGGTAACTGAGAATTAGGAATCAGTCCCATCTCTTTCCAATAAGTGCCCTGTGTGTACTGCACGTAGAAGATACAGGTGTGAGCTTCGAATTTTGAAAGGCCAACTCTGAGGTGCCCCAAAATGACTGATAATCTCAGCTTCGGGTTGTAGCAAAGGGCTGAATTACCCACAAGGTCTCTCAGGTACTAAAAATCAACACAAATCTTACTTATATGTTTTGATTTTGCAATCTAATCTTGCACACTCTGGAGCACACGTTACACTTGACTTGTTTGAGCTGTCCCTGGAGAACTCCAGTGAGGACAGCAGTGGATGAGCTTGCGATAGGCAGGCCAGCGTGTTCTACTCTCTGTGCTTCGTGGAGGGGAGCTCCCCTGCTTCCTGTCCCAAAGCCTTCCAGCAGTGGGTGGGCTTCGCCTGGCTTCTGCCTTCTGCACTAATTGAAAAGAGCCAGCTCCTGAATTGCATTACCTTTTGTAATAACGGCTGTAAAGTACTTAAACGACACGTTTACTGTCGCTCCCTTCTTTGAAATTTCAATCTTCCCCATGCAGATAGTCACAGCTCAAAAGTCCTGCTCAAGGCAAAACCACGCCATAAAAACCTAATGCAAGATAAATGGGCCCTCCTGGCTGCTGAGTGATGAGGACTGGTTCTATTTGAATAGCTCACACAGACTCCATTTTTCATTGCCTTTAGGCACCTCTTACAGATCTTTCATTCTCCTTTATGTTGTTCATTTTGTGGTTATTATAGTCCAAAAAAAAAAAAAAAAAGTGAAGCAACGCTTATTTAAGGTACAGAAACTCCTGTAGATAACGATTTGTTGAGGTTCCCTGCCAGCTTTGACCAGGGTTATTGGACACCTACGTACACGGTTTAGTAGCAGATTTTGCAGTGGACACCGGTTAGACTTGATGTAGCTCCTCAGCGTAGGAGATGCTAGCAATGTAAAGATAGGTCTTCAAAATTTGTCTCTATTTATAGGCGATGGTTAATGCCAGAAGGCTGACTGCCCCAGTTCCTGTAGCTCCTCAGATCCTCTGGGATGAGAAGGTGAACGAAGTTGGAGTTGGGAGGAGCCAGCTAATTATCACTTTCCAAGCAGTGGAGAACTTCTCTTTCTCCTTGTTAAATCACATTTCATGCCAGTATTCTGGGGGGAAGATTTTTGGAATTTAACATGAATGGCTTCTTCCTGGTTCTGTAAAATCTCTGAAGTTTCTAATTGCTAATCACTAGTGAAAAACGTGAGTAGTAATTTTAAATCCCAATAATCATGCGTTTCCCCAGCCTCCTGTGTTCACAAAATAGTCTGTTAACCAGAACTGCTGGGACACAGTTTTCTGTGCGTGGCCTTTCACGCTCTCAGTGCCCACACGGGTGCTTTTGCTGAAGAAGGCAGCTCTCTTGGAACTATTCCAAATAACCAAACAGATGCAGGGCTCTGCCGCCATCAGCTCGGCGCGAGGCATCCCTCCTGTGCTGCATAAATCAGGAGGCTTTGGGAGCAGATCTCCAGTGCTAGGCTTCTCATTTCCTCATTCATCTCTGCCACGTTGTAACCCCCTGGGGGGGGATAATATTTTGATGGGTGAATAAAGTATCGTTAACTCGAACATTATCATCAATCATCGTGGCAAAGGAGGACAAGTAGTCATTGTACCTGGTCTTGCTGCTTGTTTAGTCATCAAACCCTTTGCAGAATGAGTGTGGAACACTATTAAGGCTGTGGTTCTGTGATATGGGTGTTTTGACAGCATTACCTGTTTTAGCTACTCCTGCTTCTGCCTTGCACCCCTAAGGCATTGCAGCAGCTCCATCCATTGCTCTGTGCAACTGCTGCCACCCTGCACAGACACCAGCCTGGCTCCTCTCTTTAGAGAAAATGCAGCAGAAAACCCATTCTGGGGAGGGGAGGTAGTGGGAGGGTAGTTTTTTAAAGCTAGAAAAATACCCCAGCTGGATGTCTCATGTTAGCCAGGTATGTCAGCCACCACATCTCCCTTGCCTCCCCCTGCTCTGCAGGGAGGAGGGCTCCTCTGTTCCATGTGTGAGGTGTTGAATCTCCTGCAGCTTCTTTCTCTGTGCTGACCGGAGAGGGTGTCTGGGGAAGGGAGACAACTGAGGGGCCTCAACCTTCCCTTCCCTCTTCATGTCTTTTTGCTTTTGATGCACATTTCAGTCTGAGTGCTTTCTCTGGAAGAGGAACGTTAATCAGCTAAGCTGTCTCAGACTTGCCATTCTCTTACTTTCTCCACACTTTTTCTTCCTCTCCCCTTTTTCCTTCTCTGCCCCATCTAATCACACTAGTCAACTAATGTAATATTAATTCTTAAAGAGCAAGTGTTGAAAGCTGTGGATTTGTGCTGCTCTGTGTTAGTGCGTTACAACAGCTGACCAGGTTTTGAACTCTGGGGCACTGGGAGTTGAACAGAGCAACCTGGTTCGAGGGAGTGGTGGTAATCTGCTGAGGGCGAGCACAGGTTGTAACCCCATGGCTTTGAGCAGCGTTCTCCATCTTGACTGATTAAGTCTTTAAGAATATACCCCAAAGAGAGGAACGGATCCATGCCCCTTCTAAAAAAGTCAAAAGAGAGGATTTGCAAGCCCAAAAGGGGATGTTTTTTCCATGTTGAAGCTCATTGTTTCTGAATCAGCCAGCAGGAGACCTTATAGCCAGTTTCCATCTGGCCATAAAATCCAGCCTTTGAAGCAAATCATGCATCACAAGACCCATCATGTGCTCTCAGCGTGTGGCGCAACAGAACATTTTGCTGTTGCAAATCAATGTCATCATCCCTGCAATGTTCTGGTCCCCTTCCTGTACAGGGAATACAGAGCAGAGAAGAGTTAGCTTCTCCGTGAAGAGCTGGAAGAAAAATGTCAGCCTTGCTGGAGGTGCCCGGGCAGTGATCATTAATATACTGGAGCTATTTCTCTAGTGCTTTCTGCATGTGCACCAGGGGAAAGCTTGGCAAGCCTTGGCCTGCATTGAGATTCTGCACCAGACTCGCAGCCACGATGAAGGGATGGTCCCAGTCTCCAGCTGAGCTGGCAGTGATGAATTGAAGCCCTTGAGAAAGAAGACTGAGCAGATGCAAGTGACCTTAGCTGATGCTAAGAAATGAAGCTTTATGTGCATCAAAGAAGGGGTTCAGCTCATCACTGTCCGCTCTTCTAAACAGCGGGGAAGGGGAAAGGCACAGATACTAGCCCAGGTAAAGTCTACCAAAAGAAGACATCTAGGAAGGAGCCTGGCTTAGCTTATTGATTCATTCATTAATTTAAAATCTGACAGTCAGACTGCTAACATATTTAAGATCTTAAGACTCACATGGGTTTTTTTGCCATTCTTCCTTGAAATACTCTTTCCCAAGATGGTCTTTACCCTGTGCCCATTTGGGTTTTGTGCTTTTTCTGTTTCCTCACCATCCCCTTTCAACATTTCAGCTTCTGCCTTTACCTCCCCTTTGCCCTGGTGTGTTCAGGGCCCGGTTCTGTGTACAGCCGGAGCCAGACTGGTTACACAGGTTAGTGGGTTGACCAGTCTGCACTGGGCACTGCAGGTTGTCCTTTATTCACAGGTGAGAAAAGAGAACCCTCCTTTTCCATCACCAGCATCCTTACCCGACAGAAACCAGGGGGATTCTCACAAGCTTTCGGGGCCAGAAATGGTCCCGTACTGCATGTGCCCATATTGTGCCTAGCAGAACAGGATGGCAAACTCGGTTGCAGGTTCTGAGTATAATCAAGATAGAAAATGCTAAGTGTTGCTTTTCAGGCCAGAAATTTGTTTGGGACATGCATGTGAACTTCTACATGTTGACGGGAGCTGTTCTTGAGTTTGCAGAGGGTAACGTGTGGAGACCAGGAGGAGAACCTGGGCTGTGTATTGTTTTCCTGTGTGTATGTGAAAGAGGCAGCCTTGTAGCAATCACTGTGGTACCGAAGCTGGAATGCAGGTAGTTACATGTGGTGGTAACTGTAAATTTCTGGGTAGCCTCATTGCCTTACTGAATCTTCCCCCAGGGAAAAAATTTGGCTCAGACATAAGGATTTGTGGGAATGTTCTTCTGTTTAATGTGAACGGTGGAAAATGTAGTTTAATTAATTTGTTCATGTGGCTACCCTGCCTGTGGCCGTTGGAGACTGGTGCTGATTTCCCTGTGGCAATGGCACAAGCAGCTCTTCCCTGTGGCTCCTTTGGATGATGGGCTTGCTGGCAAAGACTCTGGAATATGAGGGCACTGTGAAATGAGGACTTTTTCTTTGCTCTCATCAGAAAACGCCATGCCTAGATGCTTGCTTCCAACAGGAAGAGGAGGAAAGCAGATGATAGAAATGAAATGTGAACAAGAGCATGTTTGAAGTGGAAAATGTTAAAGGGCAGGAGTGTCAGGAAAGCACCATTTCCCTCGATGATTGATTGTTCTTCAGCACATGGCTGTGCAAGAGCATGTCTCCTATAACTGTAGCGCTGTGTTCTTTCCAGCACCCTTGATGCAAAGACTTCAAAGACCTCTTGTCTACTCAGATGAGTTAAATCTGTGCCAGTTCTGTGACAGAGATGCAATCGCCTCTGTTCTATGGATGAAGCCGAGGAAGAAAAGTTCAGAAGCTTACCCAGACTCAGTAAGTCATTGAGGAAGGTAGGAGCTGAAAGGGAGCTCCACCTCCCACTCAAGGATGCAGACAGAAATTAGCCACAGTGAAGACATTAAGCTGGGCTCTGCCCTTGCTTATGTAGTTGAACAAATTAACCTGTTTTCTTTCTGAAACATTGAGCACCCACTAGCTCCCTTGGAGACCTGCCGGAGTGGCAGTGGTTCAGCTGTTCTGCAAATCAGACCCTTGAAAAGCAAGAGATGTTGTACAATTGGTTATGTTACACCCATTGATCCTTCTTAAAAGAGATGATGTGTGATGCACAATGTTACACAGAAGAAACAGCCTCTGGAGGGTAGAGTATTGACAAGCTTTCTGAGGCTATCTGGAGAGCATAGGGCAGCACAGGATCAAAATGGGGATAAGGAGAGATAGGAGATAAGGAAATGACTGGGAAGAAGGTGAGAAAGGTGAATGAGAAATACCAGAGGACAGTGGCAGAAGAGGACACGTTTGGTTTCACTGCAAAGGAGAGTGAGAGGCCTGGGAAAAAAACCCCAAACAATGCCTACCTTTGAGGAAGCAGCTGAGTTATGTGGTAGAAGAAAGGAGACTTTTGGTGAGGCAGCACAGCCTTGAGGGTGGGAGGGCTACTCAGGAGCGCAGGACCAGTGTAGTTTTGGTTGTGTCCTTTATTTTTATCTCCAGAATTTTACCCTGGAAGTGTTCCAGAAATTAATCTTTGTCAGCTGCCATAAATCAGAACCATCTTCTTCCCTGTTGTGTCCCTTTTCCCTCTGCATCACTAAGGTGTGGCAGATGTAAAAAGAAGACAGGATCACAGTGTTTTGTGCTAACCAGGGGAAATTGGGTGTTAGCTGGTTTCAGGCTGTGTTTTGCTATGAGCCAGGAAGGATTGTGTAGCTATCTTCTGTGAAGATTGATGGAAAACTCTGTCTGTTTTGTTGTTTGGTTGTTTATTTTTTATTTTTTGAAAGAAAAGTAATTTAGTGGTGACCTGGCAGTGCTGGGTTAATGGTTGGACTTGAGGATCTTAAAGGTCTCTTCCAACAAAAGTGATTCGAGATTACATTATGAAGATCTGACAAACCAAGAGTTGCTCCTCCCTGAGGCATCTCAAGCTGATGATGGAGGTAGGGACAGAATAAAGATGGCACTAATATCTTCCTTCTACAGTTTTTGTGTGACCTTTGGTAGATCCCAGCAGACATCTCCCCCATCTGTGCTGGATTCAGTGTGCCTTTTCTGTCTCCAAGACAGCCAGGCAGGGACAAAAGCAGAAGTCAAAACATCTGTCAGCTTTTGCTACCTACAGAAGAGAGTGGCTTTTTGCTTGAGAGACCACGGTGCCGCAAAAGCATTGGCAGGAGGCCTAGATCTGCCAGGCCCTGTAGCTGGCTGAATGAGAGGGACAGATCTGACAAGGGCAAACATTTCCAGGACGCTGCTGAAAGGACAGAAATGGGCTTGGGGACAAAAACCAGTTGCCCAGGAATTGCTCTGAGCAACAGCAGGGACAAGCCCGAAAGGGAACGATGAAGCTGTGGCGTGATGAAAGGGGGCAGGGCGGCTGGAGCTGTGCAGCACAGGAGTGGCAGTGTATCCAGGCTTTATAATTAGCCTTGTGCTGATCTAACCAGCCATTCAGTTCCACACAGACACCCTGGATGCGCTCGGCCAAGGACAGCCCCTGCTGTGGGCATGTAAATCAGAGAACAGCACTGCCCCTGCTGCCTCCTTCTCCTCCTGCTGTCACCCTGCAGCCATCGGTCCCCATGCAGGGCCCAGCACGCATCAGCCTCTGCTGGAGGAGACACCCAGGAGCAAGAGTGACCAGAGGCTAGGCTGGGGAGGAGGAAAAGGTTTGCCAAGTGTTTGCCTCCTGCTCTGCTCTCCAGGGTACACTCTCACTCCTGACCAATAGCAAAATCCCCCGCGCGCCCTTCTTCCTTCCTCTGCCATCCAAGAGCACCCGTCAACCTTGTCTGAGTGGCACAAGCAGCCATCCAGGGCACCGTGCATTCATTCAGCTGAGTCCAGGTCAGCCCTTGCACACAGAAAGCACTGCCTGTAAACAGTAAGAATAAAAAGAAAAAGCGTGTCCTGCATATGCAAGGAATAAGACATTGAGACAGTGCTTTTTAAGAGCAATGCATCCCCTTCTCACCCCTCTTCTCTCCAGCCCTGCTCCTGTGATACTTCCATCACTGCAAACAAAAGATATATGCCAAGCTAATGAAATGTCTGAGCTGTGGCATGTGGGTGTATAAATGAGCCAGCACGGCCCCTGTGTGCACTGAGTAACTGCAGGAAACACATTTTCAGACCTGTCAAGACTCATTTCTTTCAGAAGGAATAAAAGATAGCTGACTTAGTTTTCCCCTTCAAGCAAGAAAGAGAGAGAGAGAGAAAGGAAAATGTATTAATAACTGAAAGGTAAGGAGAAATTTCTGATGGGTGCCCTCCTTCCTGTTGTTATTAGTGTGATGGATGTGCTGGGAGACCCCAGCTGCTCGTACAGTACAACCTGGTGCTGTATAAACAGAGGGCACAATGCAGTCCCCTCCCAGCAGGAAGATGGGAACAGATGAGAGAAAAGAAACATCCAGGGGGATAGAGACCTGCCCGAGGTGGCACGACAGATCTTCAGCGTGGCCAGAGATCCTGGCCAGAGATCCTAGCCACAGGAAGCCCAGATTTCCTCTAGATGCCTTGATGTTGCAGCTGTGGGATTATCTGCTTTCCTTCAGTATCTCTGTAAGGTGCCTGATCTCCTCCTCTCAAAGGCTGCCTGAGCTCCTGATAGCACTGTGTAGCTGAGAGCAGACATACAAGCTGTGGTGAGGGACAGGGATGCACTCTGTCATTAGGAGGTCCTGATATGTTCCCCAGTTCACCTGTAAAACTGCATGACTTGGCAGGCTCAACTATCATTTACCATGCACCACCTTCCTCAGTGCTCACTGGCCACCAAGCATTCTGAGGGGGAGATACTTCCACAGAATCAGAAAAAAAAATGATTCAAACACCCTCAGGTCCTTTTCCACAGGGCAGCTTTCCAGTCACTTTGCCTCAGCCTGGGCTGTTGTAGGGGGTTGGGACCTAAGTGTGAGACCCAGCCCTTGGCCCATCAGTCCAGCCTGTCCAGATCCCTCTCTAGAGCCTCCTTACCTTCCATTAGATCAACACTCCCACTCAACTTGGTGTCCTCTGCAAACTTACTGCTCATGCCTCGATCCCCTCATCCAGATCATTGATAAAGATGTTCAAGAGAACAGGCCCCAGCACTGAGCCCTGGGGAGCACCACTCGTGACTGGTTGCCAACTGGTTTTAACTCTATTCCCCACTACTAACTGGGCCCAGGCATCCAGGCAGTGTTTTATCCAGCAAAGTGTCCACCTGTCCAAGCCATGCTTTCCTTTCCCTGAAAGCTGTGGCAGCACTTGCATTCTCCACACCTCTGTTCAAACAGAAACCTTTGGGGATTGGTGTTAGCAAGCCGCTTTGAGGACCTGCGATGGTTCATGCTTCTCATTGCTCAGGGAATGACTGTCCCACTTGGGCTGACACCAGAGCTTGAACTCCAGTGCTTAGCAAGAGCCTCTAAAGACTGTGCTTTGCAGGTAACTTTTGCTGGGAGAAAACAACCCAAACTTCAAACATCCAGACTAAAAGAGCTGTAAGGACCTTGTGTCTCCTGTGAACACAAGGGGACCTGGAACACAGCCTAAAGAGAAGGGACTCGGTGTTGATCCAGAGTTGTTGCAGCAGCTCGTGCTGGTTAAACAATTCAAAGGCAGTTTGCAACCCAGTCCCTTTGGTTTGCTGCAAACAGGTGAGATGTTTGGATTCTTCTCATGGTGTTGGGGACAGGATCTGCTGTGAAGAGCCACTTTGATGCTGTTTTCTTTGACCAAAAAATTACCAACCATAAAATCAGCTTGATGGTGTTGGTTGTTTTGGGGTTTTTTTGGAAGCTTGCACCATAGTAAGTGGCTAGCAGTGTTCTGTGTGCACTGCCACGGGGTAGGTAAGGTGCTAATGCCTGTCTAAAGCTGTTGGTGAATTGTGGAGTTACAGACCTGATCCACCAAGTGCAAACGGGCCGGTAGTTTTTATTTCACGGGATGAAACTGATCTTTGGCCGTGTGTATTGACGGAGTATCTCGGGGCCCAGGGGTTTTAACATCTGAGAGTCACTTCTTAGCGTTACGCTGAGAAAAAGAGGGATGGGTAGGGTTCTTCAAAGACTTCTCTGTTGTGTCCTCATCCTTCTGCACTGACAGCTTTTGCTCGTTACCAAGCTGTCTTTATTCTTGCACAAAAAGTATGTTTTCAGCAGACGTCTGGGCAGCGCTGAATTGTAGCAGGCCCGTTGCTCTTCGGTGCCGTATCTTCTTCAAAGCGCGAGACAAACGATGACGAAACCTTTGAATCAAGGAATGGTTTTCAGAATTGCTGAAATAAGAGTGTCCTTCCCTTTGGCTTCTAGTCAGACTTTGTGCTCTTTAATCTTTTTTAGGTGCTTAAAAGGCACGCTTTCTTTCCGACCCTGAAGGGTTTGCTGAATCTTGTTTCTCCTAAGTACCAACATGGCCCAGTTAACTAGAATGTCTAAGTACTCTTCAGCCTCCAATATGTTATTGCAACATCCTGGTAGAGGAGGAGGCATCAGTGCCTCCATCACACATGTGGTGAGTTAAGACATGAGGAGACGGAGTGACTTGCCCCTGGCCAGACAAGGTTTTTGAAGCATGGATACCCAAGTCCTACACTAAATCCCTGAGCAGGGGATTGCTCGGCGGCGTTACAGGGAGGTGCCGAGTGTTCTCGTTGTGCTTTGCTGAGTTAGGGCCTGGGGCTCTTCCTGATGTGGTCTATTTGTCCACACATATACAACTACTTGCCAAAACGGCTGAGGTTTCGCTATAAACTGAAATGCTGGCATCCAAACCTCACAGGGTTGCGCTCTGATGAATTATTCTGTGTGCTGAGAAAAGGAAGATAAGGAGCAGGCAGAGGAAAAAGCATTTCAGTGGAGTGCTCTGCATCTCATTTGTCATTGATGGTGGAAGAGCATACGGAGTACAAACTGGTGCTGGGTTGTTTCTGTAGATAGCACTGCCATTAATGGTGGCTCTGTCATCAGATCACGTTGGGTGATCTTTGGACCACCTCTGCAGGGCTCACCTCCACAGCTCGGGGCCATTGAGCACGGATGGGGATTACAAGGAATGTCAGCAGGCAAAGATGGAGTGAGTCCAAAAAGATTCTTGCTTTGAATTGTCTTAAGATGCTGCTTTTTTAGGATGCACTGGTGGCTTATAGTGGTTTGGAGCAGACATAGCTTTCCTGTTAGAAGTAGGGGAATGTCCTTTTGGGGGTTGGGGGGAAGCCTCAGCACAGGTTTTCCACCTGCTGTTTCCTTTCTAGACAGACAGCCTCTCTGCAGCCATTGCAGCTTGTTCCGTAACCACCTTCCCATGGGGAGGATGACTGGGTGGAGCACAGGAACAAGTTTTCATATGAGGACATAATTAAAAATGTTTTGAAAAGAAAAAAAGCAATTTTGAGAATTAATTATTTCTTGGCAATTTTTTTACAATGAAGGACAGTGCTCAGCATTTTGGCTGTTATAGGCTTTTTACCACCTTTTTTTTTTTTTTTTTTCCCCTCCAGTTGGTTCTTTTTGCTGCTGTTTCATTCTCATTGTGCTGCCAGTCCTTGGGTAGCCACGGTGTTTTGTGTCGGCTGGACAATGGTGTGTGTCCCAGGGACCATGTGTTGCAGCTATCTAGTCTGGGCCAATTGAACAGCTGTAGTCCTTTGTAAGGATGTGTTTCTGAAATTAAAAATATGATTCTAATTTATTTTTATTGATTTTAAATCCTGTTTGGCAGTTAAGATTTTATACGTTCCCCATTCTGATTATGGACAGTGGCAAAACTGATTTGCCAGAAGTTTAAAAAGCCTGAAGTATGGCTTTTTAAAAGTTTTTTTTAAATTTTTTTTACTGTTTTGAAATCTTTCAGACTGCTTTTTGATTGTCTATTAAGTCGCTTTATTTGAGATTATCAAATCTCCACCCCAGAGATGTTCAGGGGAGCACTTGGACTCCAAAGCGGAGCCCATCAGGTAAATTGCTGGTGGTTTTGTTGCTGCCGAGATAAAGCAATTCTGGAATGATGGTGTAATTCAAGTCACGTCTGTTTTGCCTGCAGTGGTAGTTAAGGAATCTCCCTGTCTTTTTCTCGACCCACAGGCTTTCTCATTCCTACTGCTATTCTCTGCCGAGAGGAGCGAGCGAGCGCCTGGGTGGGTGTTTGGCTCCTAGCCAAGGCTAACCCACCACAGTGGGCAAGAGGTTGAATATCAGACTAAGCAGGGCTCACGCTCATACGCTGCTCTGCAGCTGTAGCTAAACTGGCCCATTTAAACGAGCAACTGCAGCAACATGAGGCTCAGACCTGGCTTCGTGTCCTCACCTGGTTGGTTGCCCGGTGTCCTAAGCAGGTTTTTAATGAAAGCAGCCTGTCCCTTCTTCACCTCCTCACACCTAACACAAAATGCTTCCAACAGTCCATGTCTCCTGAAATTTCCTTAACAATATTCTGCCTCGTGCAGTTGTATTTCTTGCAAGGGTCTTGTGCTGGATGGAATGGGAGTCTTGTTGTCTTTGGCACGTGCAAATAGGTGAGAGGAGTTTGCTGGTTTAGTTGCAATCAGAAGGGAGGTACCTCAGCCTGTTGTTTTTGTAAGATGCCCTCTTTCATATGATGGGGGGTAGAATCTGGCCTTGGCCACTCGGAGGTGGGAGTCGGGCTCCACATAACACTGCTAATCTCAAGAGATCAAACCAAACTAAATAATGAGATTCTTACCAAAAAAAAAAAAAAAATTACTTTTTAGACCAAGCAATTTGGAAACTTAATTTATCTTTTGACTTTTAAGCTGCGTTGGCAGGAGGGGGAGGTCAACAGTGTAATTTATGTGTGTGCATAGAAGTGCATTTGCCTTCATAGACTTCCCTGTGTGCTGAGACAGTGACTCCTCCAGGATTCTTCCCTCGTCGCTCAGGTGAGCACCACCCACCTTCCTTACAATTCTGAGTTTTCCCACTCCTGCCTTTGCACTTTTCCTCCTGTGTAGCCCTTTGGTATATGGATTTAAAAATGATGCTAGAGGAAAACTGAGAACAGTACAGAAGTTGTAGAACAAGCAGTGACAGAGCTTGAACGTGGTGGGCACAATGTGTCTTATGATGGAGGAAAAGATCTTTGTCAGGCACTCGTCGAGAAAAAAAATTGGGGAGTGTTTTGCTTCAGGGTGCTACACAGAACTCTGCTTGAATTAGCAGGCCTAAAAATAATGGAGCTGGAGGAGCTACTCAGTTCACATCAAGGACTTCTGCAATGTCCTGCAAGTGCTAAACGCTGTGATCTCTGATTTATTTGTGGAGCTGGCAATGCTGTTACACCATTATACCAGTCATGGGCTCTTTACTTCCCACCACGCCTTCCAGTTGTGACCCTGCTGTCACCAGAAAGTAACCAGGTACATGATCCACATCCAAATACAGCATTTCTTTTTTTATTATTTTTTTTTTCTGGTGAATTGTATTGGTTTTGCAAATACGCACTCAATTAGCTCAGTCTGCTAATTCTAAAACTGTGTGTGTTTATCTGTGTCCTTGTTGCTAACGCGTGGTCTGATGTTGTGCTAGGAGCTGGGTGACCTTTGATTTTGTTTGCAGACTGTAAATCAGGACCATTATGGGCTGGTTCTTTCTTTTCTGTATGTTAAGACAGCTCTGTTGTCCTCATAATAATGTACTGACTTATTTGGCAGGATTTGCTTCTTTTAGTAGAATATCTCTATCATCTAATAAAAACAGGCAGGCTTAATAGATATCCAGGAGGGAGTGTTACAAGGACCTGGGCTTCCTGGGTGAGCTGAAGACCCTCACTCAGCAGTTCCTGTGTCTAGCCCTTAATTTTTGACTTCTGCAGGAGTGCGTTGTCAGAAACCAAACTGCTTCTCTGGAGGACCTGAAGGGACAGACAGAGTACCCTGCGGTTTATTGATTTGTGGCAGTGTTAATTACTCTTTGTAATAAATTATTCAGTTTTTCTTCAGTTTGCATTTTTCCTGGCTTTAGCTTGAATGGTTCTCAATGTGCCCTTTCTGCTATTTTAATGGTTCCTTTCCATTACTGGAAATGATGTTCCTATAGAGGTGATTATACCTGGTAAATTAGGCAGCTTAAAGTGTCCAGTGTTCAGGTTCATGTCCAGGAGAATGTCTTCCATAGGCTTCCAGTAGCTCTTCAGATGATTTTTATTATGTTTTTTAATTTTATTTTAAATATATTTCAAAGTATCTTTCACATTGGAGAGCATG
>JANHGN010015723.1:47447-110724 GCA_024605025.1 Megaceryle maxima
TTGAATTTCCTTTTAGCAGATTTCTGTGCTGCTCAGCCTTTTGGGATGGTTGACCATCACTGGAAGATATGAATGACTTAAAACCTTCTTGGCAGTGAAACTTTACAGATCTGGGTTTTTTCTGTGAGACGAAAATTGGAAATGAATTGAAGGTACATCTATGAAAGTAGAGCACTGGTATGAGAAGGGAAGAAAGTAAATCTCTTTAGGCTCTACATCCTCTTTTTTTATGCTGTAGCTGAACCTTTGTTCTTTGGGGATATAAAAGTCAGGCAGCTTGTTATATAATGGAGCCTTAATGTGTATATATAGATATAAAATATTTTGCCTTTTAACATACTGTAAGTGTTGTCTTTCCTGGAGGCCAGGCAAATGATGTTAGTTTCCTTGATGTTCTCTGTTAGTGGCCAGTGCTGGGTGATCTTGTGGAGAGTTAATCATCCCTTGCAGAAGAAGGATCAAGGCCTTTTTGTTTAACCCCTTTCCTTTTATAACAAAAAATAAGTAAGTGGAGACGTGTGTGTATTTTGTCAAGCTACTCTAAAAGCGGCTGGTCGAGGATGTAGGTGCCTTAACCCGGTGTACCCGGGGAGCAGACACTGTGGTGGTGAGACTGCAGAACTCTGACCACAGCACTTGAAGAGAGCAGACAGTTGCCAACATCCTGAGCACGTGAAAATTCACTTGCCAAGAATTGCACGTGCCTTAGGAAGCCCTAAACCCCTTGCATTTATATCCTTTCTGTGAACGTTAAGAGCAAAAGCAAACCCCACAAAAGTCCCAAGATTTGAAGCTGATGAGAAGAGGGGAGGAACACAGTGGTTTTGCTAACCAGGTGTACTCGCAGGCTCACTTCCCAGGGTTCACTTTGCCCGTAGCTGTGTTTGTGCTGTCGCAAAGTGACAGCCCTGTCATGGGCAAGGTTCCTGTGGAATTCTTGCTCGGAGTTACCCACTGCAGGAGAGCAGGAGGGGCAGGAGACAGCTGCCAAATCCAACATCTACAGCGGTTGGTGTTCTCATACTCTTCCTCTGTGCTTTGTGATGCTGCAGAAGTGGCACATTGTAAAGATCACTGTGATCATGTGTGTGCCTGTGGTTCTTCGTGTGGAGTTCTGAAATTCTTTAGTAGTTAGAAAATATGAACAGCCGTGCAAATTGATGAGTTGCACAGAAATTGAAAGTCATAATATGTTTTAAAACTGGGTTTGGAAGGAAACCTAAAGTCACTCAGTGGATATAGGTGTTTTGCTGCAGCCCTGAGTGGTGAATCCCATCGTGGCAGGGCTCTGTTCCGCAAAGGGGGATTCATCTCATCTGTCTCTAGCTGTCTAAACTTAAAGCATCTAGGCCAGAAAGTCCTTCAGTCCAGCTATTTTGGGTGGGTAAGTCATGCTCAGATGATGTCCGTCTCCACTGGCTGCAGGCTACATAAGAGGACTGGTTTGGATGCTGCACCTGAGTTCAACCGGGGCCAGCCTCACAGTCTGGGAGAGCTCCCAGCCTCACGGTGTCATTTAGGACAGCATTTGTGAGCTCTCGACCGGTACAGTTTCCTCTCAGAACAGCACTTGGGCATCTCCTTCTCTTCCCTTGAGCAGACATGTCCTCCTGGAATGAGGCCCCCAGCTCTTACCAGATGTCCCCTTCTGGCTCCAGCTGTGTCAGCCGGGATGTCACTACCCATCACTGTTTCTCAGGGCTGGTGACAATCTCCCAGGAAGCCGACAGCAGGGCGGTCAGCAGGAAGCTGAATCTATCAGATTATTGTAAACAATTTGCCGCTTTTGGTCTGATCTGTCCTGACGGATTTTACCCAAAGTGGGCCCAGCAGCACTTGCACGAATGATTCCACCAGCAGAGAGAAGGCAGCAGCCACTGGGAAGTAGCTTCAGTGGCACTGCAGCATCTAAAGGGAATGTCCTTCTGCAGTCTGAACGGGGGAGACGGGGACTCTCAGCCTGGTTTCCATCCACTTGACTGTGCTGTTCTTTTGCTCACGTCTCCTTTTCAGTCCCCAGTGATGTTAAAACACTGTTGGGTCTGAGCTGCAGATGCGTGATGGAGCATTAACCTCGCTTGTTCTGCCAAGATGAGTAAGATGGAGCATCAGGAATGTGGGTGTACTTTGGGGGCAGATGCGGTAGGTGCCAAGGGGGACTTCAGACAGGCTAGTGATGAGGAGGATTACTGCCCTCGGGCGGAGGGAGCACATACAGGTAACAAACAATTGGTTCTACCAGGGGGATTTGTGAGAACAAATCTACAAGTTTACTATGGACGTTAGCAGATGATTTCTGTGCTTGCAACACATTCCTGCAGAGTCATTTTGTTTCCTCAGGCTTTACAGTCACAGATGTGGGGAGGTTATAAACGCTCTAATCTCTCTCTTCCTTAATTCAGAATTTGGACCCTTCCCTGCTCCATTAATTCCCACATTTAACTTTATTTTGAAGAGTTTTAGTCACAGGAACAGTGTTGGGGACAGAAATGGTACATTTAGTTCTGCTGAATGGATACGGTATTAGATTGACAGCCCCTGTCAGCGTGTAATTGCAGATTAACGGGATGCAGTACGTCATTATGGCAGCTCAATAGCACAAGTTTCAGAGCTGCTCACAAGTCCAGGCTTTCATTTCTTGGTAGAGGGGCTACTCTCACCTGCCTTGCATCATTTTCTTCCTGATTTCTCATGGCAGGGAATAAGGATGTTTACCGTCCAGGTACTTAATGACCCCAGGAATATGGTGTAAGGGCAACAGTGTAATTCAGAGGGTATGAGGAGATGGGGACGTTCTGGTACAATATGGGAATGACAGAATCCAACCATACGTTGTAAGGAATGAGATATGTATGAAAAGCTTTATGCTGTGAAAGGAGCAGCTCTCTGCACAACATCTGCCAGCAGATCTGCGAGTATTATTTGTGTCCAAGATGAATAGAGTCACTGAGCTTTACTAACCAGACCATGAAGTCAAAGGAGGGACCATATTCATGGGCTGGAAAATGAGAGCATTCCTTGAGTGGGTTATTGAAGTAACTTTGCTAGTTATTGCCGTGCTGAGTCTCTGTCAGCCAGTACTGTAATATTTCATGTCTTGCAGCAGATGCCTTATGCTGAACTGGATGATTTGAAGGCGTCCTCACTAGAGGACCACCTTGAGACATTTACCTACTAAAAGACCACCTTGAGACATTTACTTACCTTAAAAGTACTTTACACCATGAGCAGCTTTCCTTACATCTGCAGATGAGAAGAATGCTTTTTGGGAGTTGAATAGATTGTAGTCTGGCCCTAGGGCAGGAGCTAAGTAACCAAACAGATGTTAGAAAGGGCTTCACCACTTTAAGATGTAATAAACTTCCTTCAGTTTGTCATTCTTTGCAAGACAGCCTGTCAGGGTTGTTGGGCAGGTTCCAGGAACCTCCTCAAGAAAGCCACTTGTTCTTGGACTCCCCAGCTTACAGCCCTGCTTGTGCAGACCGTGCTGCCATGAGACAAAATGGATTTCTTACTTTGATGGAGTAGAGGAAAGGTTCCTGTGTGGGAGTGGGCAGAGGAGATATTTGTCCTGCCCTGTTTGACTGGAGTCACGGGGATGAAATGCTCACCATCCCAGAATGAAAGAGATGGTGTGGAAACCTCTGTGGCAGGCACAGAACTGCTTCTTCCATGGCAGACTTCAAGGCAGCAGTGGTAGTGCTGGTTACAGGAGAAAAGATTGACCACAGCTGGGGAGTTTCAGATGTATGGGATGGATCCTCTGGGAATTTATCCTTGTGCTATAGAAGGTATGACTTCACCATGTTTGCTTGTGATGCACTATTTATTTATGCTTTTGACACTAGAGTAAGTATTTTACATGTCCAGTCTCTTCTCTGCCATTGTAAAAGGGGAAACTGTCAGGGCTTAGCAAGTCTTTACTCAGAGGATACCAAGTCTGCTATTGAAGCTGCTGACCCAGAGGGACCAGGGATGCCTTAGGCAGAAGAAACATGTCTCTTAATAAGCTGATGTAAGGTATGACCTTGACTGTGCTTCTATGTGAGAGTGCTGGGGACTTGTGAAGAGCTCCATTGCCCTGTGCAAAATACAAATCATAGAATCATAGAACTGTTTTGGTTGGAAGAGACCTTTAAGATCATTGAATCCAGCCATTAACCCAGCACTACCAAGTCCACCACTAAACCATGTCCCTCAGCGCCACATCTCCATGGCTTTGCAGCCCCTCCAGGGCTGGGGACTTCACCACTGCCCTGGGCAGCCTGGGCCAGCCCTTGACAACCCTTGCAGGGAAGAAATTGTTCCTTAGGTCTAACCTAAAACACCTGGTTCAACTTGAGGCCATTTCCTCTTGTCCTATCACTTGTTCCTTGGGAGAAGAGACCAACCCTCACCTGGCTCCAACCTCCTGTCAGGGAGTTGTAGGGAGCGATAGGTAAATACTAATATGCTGTTACCGTGCCCACACCTCGCTGGCAGAGTAGCAGCCCAGCAAAAGGCATCACTGGAGCTGGCATTGCTTCCTACTCCCTACAAGCAGGTGAGGATGCAGCAGCGAAGGGTGGGGTAACCAGGCTCTTCCTCCTCTCCCTGTTGTTGCCCTGTGTGTCTGAGTCACATGTGGGGAAAGGACCATCTCTTTGTTTCAGTGGGTGAACTAAGTATTTGTGCATTCATGGTTTGCAGAAAAGTAGTAAATTCTTAGATATAATAAATATATGTGGATAATACCACAGCACCACCAGCCTACTTCAGAAGAGGGGTAAGTTCCTGATAATGCCCTTGGTTAAAAGGACTGAGACACTAATTCACTTCTAGAACTGAGAAAAGTATTTATCATTAGAACCATGCTGCCAGATTTAGTAGTATGAAAATAACGCAAACAGCCATCTGTAATGCAAATGTTGATGTCTGATTAATAGAGAAAGTAACATGAGCAATTAATCCACGAGGGAACAGATCATTATAAATGTAAATTAGATCATCAAAGGATAAGCCACACAGAAATAAAACTACCCCAAAACATGATTAATTATTGAAATCTCAGTGAAAAAAAAAAAAAAAAGGCAACTTTAACAATAGAGTCCTTGGAAGACATGTCATGAGATTCATCAAAATTCTGGACAGGATTATTTTACAATCCCCAAATTGATTAGCTTCTTTGTAACAGGGATGTTTATTCCACCCGAGATCGCATGCTCTTTTGGGGAGAGAGCACAGCCTCAGCACTAAACTGACTCTGTTCTGAGTCTTGCACACCCAATTTTTGCTGTAGAGTGTAGTTTGCTTGGGTCAGCCAGGAGATACCTGCTTGCATTTTTTTAGGGAGGAATGTAGCTTTTGTGTTAATACATATTCGTACCCGTATATGATCTCAGTCACCCCAACATACAGTGTTGGAGGAAAGATTGTCTTTCTGGTCAGGGCTTTATCAAAAACTCGTTTCTTTTCTTGTGTCTCAGAAAAATTTTCAGGTGACCTTGGGCAGATCACTTTATCTGTCCATGCTTTGTTCCCTGCCTTGGTTTTGAATGCTTCAGCTTGATGACGTATAACGTGAAATTGCTTAAAAGGTTTTCATTTCAAGTAATGCTAAGAATCCACCTTTGTAAGGTCACGTTTTTAAAAGCTCAGTTAGAAAATAGGGCTTACTGCCCTGTAAGTGCTGTTAAATACTCAAGTGACTTCATACTTTGAAGATACTCGGTATTTTAGCGCTGTTTGTAACATTAAAGGCTGGGATCATAATCTGCATCTTTCCTGAGGTTTAATTTTACATCTTGCTATTATTAGAGACCTACTTAGGAACTTGGCAGTTTCCCCTTTTCTATTAAAACAAGACTCAATGTGCTTCACTGCAGTAATTCAAGTGCATTTTGTGTGGTGTGGTGGTTGGTACGCTGAACTGGGTAGAACTGGCTTTACCCAACACCAGCTCCCTGTTCAAGGCCCGTTGGAGTCTGTTGCTGGAATGAGTATTTGTCAGAGGGAGGAAAAATATGAGGAGCAGTATCTCTGAAGATGGTACTGGCAAGAAGGCCCACGGGCCGTTAGGGAATTATGTTGTAGCAGAGGTCCAGAGAAAGCTGACAACAAATTTTAGTATATGGGGCAGGTTGTCAAGAACATTGAGAATGAGATAGAATCCGAATCTTGCTGTTCAGTTTCTTCTTTAATTGAGGTCAAGAGTATTATTTTGTGAATAAATATTACCCAGGAAATGCCAAAACTGTCCCCACTTTCTCTTCTTAATAGAAACAAGTTGGGGGTGGCCCCTGCATTAGAAGGTGTCTTGGAACAGGTTTTGTGCACTGCAAGACTTTGATTTATATGCTGCTTCCTCTGTCCTCATCTTTATATTACCCTATGTATATGACACCTGGCAGAGGGTCCCAAGTCCTGCTTATGTTAGGAAGTCATGTGGCCAGCTCTCTGGAGCTTCACTTTTCTGTTGGTTTGACACCTTACTTTTCAATTCAGTTTTGCTACAGTATTTTCCCAGCTTTGAAGGACAGCAAGGCTGAAATCTCTGTGAAGGGTGGGTCTCCTCCGAGCTGACTGGTTGGTTCCATATAGGAACTGGCATCTCAGCCATGGCTTGAAGTTGTTCTCCAAAAACTTTCCAGTTTTTTTTGCTCATGAATATTATTTTTAGCACTGGCAGACTTACCTTTTGCAAATAGAACTAGAGCACTGATGCTTGTGATGCAAATTTCTGTAGCTGAGAAGGCCTCCTGATGGTAAATGTTTCTGCTTCTTCATTCAGTCAAATGGCTTTGAGGCATTTCTTCCAGGAATTTAGCTAGAATATTGTATTAGATACCTCTGTGCTTTTGAGGCTCCAGCAGTGAGATTTAAATGCTGTACAACATACACAACAAACCTAGGAAACGAGAAACAAATACTGGCCAGGAACATCCACTTTTGTGTCTTTATACTGTTGTTATCTCTTAAAGCCCAACCCTTCTGGCCTGATTCCTGGGTCCAGCACTCTTGTGTCAGAAAAAACTTGGTTTTGACTAACCTTTCATGCTGTGCTCCTGAGTTTTGGTGGTACCAGCAAGTCATGTCTGTTACTGTGTGTCTGAGTTTAAGTAGCAGCTGTTTTAGCCTATAATGAAGAGTGTCCCACTTGGTTGTCTTCAGCCTGAGGAAGGATGAGTGCAGTGCCTTATCCTAAGGATCTGGGAGCATAAACAGAAATGGTAAAATATGTATTTTCCTGAGTTCCCTTAGGGCTGTAGAGAGAACCCTGGAGGGAGAAAGGCAGCTGAGAAGAAGTGGATGATGGCAAATGATATTAAAAACCCGCAGACAGGGCGAGATATATGAACACAAGATGGCCAGTTAAGTGAGGGAGCAGATCGTGGACCCTGTCTGTAGCAGCTGCACAAGGAACGAAAGAAGAAAGGTGCCACTTGCTCAGGAGGTTCCCTTGGATTCTCATAAATTTCCAAGTGGCTGCCTTTCCTTTTTTAGTATCCTGTGAAATGCAACCCTAGGATTGTTAGAAGGTGCACTGGTGAAGGTGATAGGAAATGAGAGAAGAAATGTCCTCGTTCTGGCCTTCTTTTCCCAGATCTTCAATGATTTGTTAGTCAATTAATTGGAGGTCAGATGTACCTGTAGTTTGTTAGTGTTACGTTCCAGTGGAGTGTGTTGTTTGACTTACCTTGTCTGAATCCTTAGAACCACATTTGGTGTGACAATATTTTGGGTTCCCAGTGATGAAAAAAAAGGATTTTTGTTTTTCAATACCCTCTGTGCAGAATGACTCTTAATGCTTTGAGTGTTGCTGTATTTTTAGCAGGAATGTAAAGAAGTTGTTTAAAACAACCACTCAGAGGCTGGCTAATTCCTAAAAATCATTGTAATTAAGGAGAAGAGGACAAAAGGAATGAGAGGCAGCTTTTTGGTGTTCCTGCTGTGGATTAGTTGGCTTAACTCTGGAGAGCTACTGACTGATACTTCTGATGTTCCTCATCCAATTCCTCATGCCTCTGATTATCTAATGCCTCCTCAGTCTGGGGACTCCACCAGTGTTGTCATCTCATTAGGCCAGGGACCCTTGGGGGCTGAGGCTTTTCTAGCTTTGTGCTCAGCACATCTGCAGTGTGAAACGACCGTGTGCTCCCAGAGACCCAACACTAAGTGCTAACGAGAATTTACCAGTGAAGTGTGAGGAGTTTCTTTGTAAAACAAGTAGTATGTGAATTGGTTTTTAAACTTAATACCTTTCCACTTTGTCTGATGTGCAGCCTGAAAACTGGTTCCTGGGTTCGTCATTGATTCTCAGGTGACCCATGAAGCCTGTTGCAGCTCTGTACATTGTATGCTGTGACCCCTCCTTGTAGGAGGGTGGTAGGATCATACCAGCATCACGTGTGGCTTTGTTCTGCTTGTAAATAGGCAAAGGCTGTGTCTTGTGATCTGGTTATAAATTCTCTGGAGGCCGGTGGAGAAGCTCGATAAACATCTCAGCCTTCCCATGGGGTGCTCCACATGGCCAATAGCTCATTTGAAGTGTGTGGTTTTGATCAATTCCACATGATCCCTAAGAGTGGCCACTCTGTTTCATGGCAATCTGAATTCCAGACAGATAACGTTTCAGTTTTTGATTGTCCTCTCTGTCCCTCATGTGAAGTAGGTGCTTTTCAAGAGGGTGTTTTTAAATGGTGTCTGCCTACACAAACCTCCCAAGCATGGTCATCTACACAGGATAGGAGAAATCTCTTTTTAAAGGCATTAATGAAAGTAATTCCCTAACAAAATTCATTACTTCACTGAACTGTCCTCAGTGTCACTATAGATAACACCTCATTACCCTCAGGATTGCTCAGTAAGTGGTTCCCAGGCCAACATTAACTAATGTTCGCCTTTCAGTGACCTGCTGGATCAGCTACATATGCAACAACAAGGTTTTTAGCTCTTCCATTCCCACTGGAGACCTCCCATTCCCCAGGTGCTCTCTGTTTCTGCTTGCTCTGAGGTAGTGAGTTCTGCCAGCCCTGCTGTAGCCTGCGATGCTGTACGGGTCTTGATGTACCTCTGTACTCCTCCCCGCCCCCTGAAATTAAGGGGTTTTGTAGCCCCTCTTCATGGAAAGCGGTGCGATAGTTTAGGTGTCCTTGGCTTTCATGTCTGTACTCTGGAGGCTCTCAGACCTCCAAGTCTGGGCCTCGGGCTTCCTCCCTGGCTGGCAGAGCACCATCTCAACTCTGTCTGGTTACAGACCATGGCACCTCAAGCTGAGCTCTGCACGTTTATTAGGGAAATGGTCCAGCTCCTCCTCCATGGTGTCTGGTGATTGACCCCTGCCATCCGATTGTCCTTGGCTGGTCAGGAGAAGCTCAGTGGTGGGGTGTGTGTACAGCTAGGAGCATGTGCTGGTATGGGAGCAGCTGAGCTGCTTCTCCAGGAAGAGTCGCTTGCTGTCGGCCAGTTGATTTTTGCGAGAAGGGCAGAAAGCCATGAGTCAAGGACCAGAGTCCTGAGTGAGTCACTTAGGTCCACGATGCTACGGAGTTTTAGGTGAGTATGTGATGTTCAAAGCTTAGGTTACGAGAGACACTTAGACTTCATCCTGCAGTCTTCTGCGTGCCATCTAGCTGTGTCCTCATTAGAGAAGGTGCTGCCTCTGCATGGATGTGCAGGTGTGAGGGTGGTCAGCTCCCACCCCTCATCCCGTCCAGTACTGTGCCTGTGTTAGCAGCAGTCACGGTATTAATGCTGGTGGGGAGGTGGGAAATACTGTATTGATTTCTAAACCAGTTAACCTCCTTTAACGTGAGGGCAGCTGTTTCCAAGTGGTGTGCGTCACCCCTCTCGGTCTCGCTCCACGGGCGATGCGGCTTTCTGAAAGCAAAAGCCTTCTGCTGCCCAGGGACTTTACTGCTGAACTTCTAATAGCTTTGTGACGAGGTGCTGGGCACTTCAGCAAGTAATTGGCCTGTGTCTAACCCAAAATGTTTCTACAGGAGTATGGA
The DNA here is from genome assembly GCA_024605025.1 of Megaceryle maxima. NCBI lineage: Eukaryota > Metazoa > Chordata > Aves > Coraciiformes > Cerylidae > Megaceryle > Megaceryle maxima. The sequence goes on from JANHGN010015723.1 coordinate 57,437, forward strand.
GGTGAACAGCCGTTCGTACTAATTAAATAATTGCTTCCATTAAGCTGAACATAATTGATGAAGCTTAGATTAATAGAGAAAGGTAAGTTGGTAATTTAACCGTTGTGGGTTTGGGTCAGAATTATTTTCAGTGATTTACTTTGTGTCAAAGAAGAAAGCATTGGGAAATAGAGCTTGAATGAGAAGGGATCCCCTTGAAGTGCTCTTGGCTCCATTTTGGACTTGTGCTGAAAGCTTTTTATTCTTCTGCGAGGTCATATGGCACATTATGCTTAGAGCTGGGAGGGAGTAGAGGGGGTTTTGTCTCAAGCTTTTAAGGCTTAGAAAACTTGAATGTACTTACAAGGTTGTGTCCTTGTTCAAAGTGCCCCAGCAGTCTGCAGCCTCTTCCCTGCTCCTCTAAGAGTTTTAACTGCCTGGGGTCAAGGTCTGATTCTGGGCAAGTCAAGGGCCAGGTTCCATGGTTATTGATGCCAAGCTCAAGCGTTGACTGCTCATCAAGGGAGGGGGAAAAAGGAGCTGAGGGCAATAGCAAGGCAGGCAGCAGGGCAGTGCCCTCACCACCAACTGGGCAGGTCCCACTGCACCTGAACAAGAGGATTAGGTTGCCCAGAGAGGTGGTTGATGCCCCATCCCTGGAAACATTCCAGGTCAGGTTGGACGGGGCTCTGAGCAATCTGCTCTAGTTGCAGACGTCCCTGTTCCTTGCAGGGGGGTTGGACCTGGTGACCTTGAAAGGTCCCTTCCAACCTAAACCAGTCTGTGATTCTATTCTATGAAAAGGCTGCAGCTCTTTATTTTAACTGACCTCAATGTTTGGAAGTGTTTTGTGTATCATCATAGGAAAGAGCATGTTCATCTCTGCTGTGGTACTATAATGTCAGTGAAAAATGTGCTTTCAACCATAGGTCAAAATTTTCTGGTTTTTAAATGTTTGTATCGTGTCCTAGAGCAAAGAAAGCCCAACTGAGTCCAGTGTGGCTGGAGCACAATGAAATCTATCATGGGTCTTGCTGAGCAGAGGCCAGCCAGGTGTCCCCTGGGCACAAGCGGAAGATGTCACAGCTCCTTCATTCCAGTGCTTTGCAGCTGAGAAATTCCTTGAAAACTCCAGCTGCCAGCAGTGGTGCTGGGCATTGTGGGCCTGATGCTCAGTGAATTCCTGGCAATTTTGTCCTTGTCGCTGCTGCAACAGTTCTGTGGTCAGAGGAGGCTGGAGAGGAGGGCAGGTGCACTGATCTCCTTGTGCTCACTTGTGTATCTGCTCTCCGAGGGCTGGAGTGTGCAGGATTTACCTGCCATGTCCTGTTATTTTAAATGTCTTTTAAGTATCAGTGAAGATCAAAAAACCCTCAGGTGTTCTTTAGATAAATGGCTTGCTCTTTGTAGGCAAAAGCAAAAGATTGAATTGTCTTGACATTTTAAAATCTTTGTGGTTTTGCATGCTGAAGCTTAAATGTACTGCAAAAGGCCCCTGTCATTTCTCTGAAGTCTGCTGGGTCTCTGTGGACAGGAGGATCATCCTCACTTCCAGTCTCATTTCTGTGTCTGGTCCTGCAACCTGATGTAAGGTTTTGTTTTCCTCAGGACCATGCTGGCTTCTGGATGGTTGACGCTTACCTGTTAGTGAGTTATATCTGGTGAGGAAATAGGAAAAGATCAAGTATGGATTTAGTCCCTGGATACCTCAGCTACACGGAGTTGCTTGAGGGTGGAGCTGGGTGACTTCTTGTCAATCAACACTGTCCTGTTCTCTCTGGTCCTGCATCTCTGTTCAAGTTGCTGGAATTTATTATTTATGTCATGAGTTTTCTGGCCTGAGCTCTAATCTTATTTGCTTCTGAACAATCTGTGTACAGCATCAACTCATAATTTCTATGCCAAGCTGAAAAGCAGTGCAACGTATTCTGATGGTGGTGCTGCATTTGAGAGCCTGTGGAGCTCCTCGTTCTTACCTTTCCTTATCAAATGGCACACTGGCATTCTGGTACCATTCAGCCCATCAGGGGTAGATGCATTCCTGTCAAGGGAAAGAAAGAAAATTCAGTCCCTTCCACTTTCTGCTCTGGTGCTCCAGGAGATGGAGAGAAGAGAAATGTGATCCCTGAGGATCTCTGTATATAGTGAGAAGAAAATATATAGAGAAGGTGAAAATCATCTACAGGATGTAGTACCTGGAGGAATTCCAGATTCATTTGATTTTGATACCTCAGGCTTTAAGCTGTCTTTTGGTATTAGGTACTGTAGGTGATGCTGTCTTCAGGCAGCAGACAGCACCACGTGGGCTCTTCCAAGAACTTGGGGGTATGTGTGGGGTGTTGTCAATAAGCAGTCAAATTCTTACACCAAACCAACTTTTTAGATAGTAACTTTTTTCCACAGAAATGTCAGAATTAATGATGCTTTATTGATGGTAGAAACATTTTCTCAATCATTTCCACGCCCCCTTGAAATGAAGCCGATCCAATTAATCACGCTGAAAGGAAATGTTTCACAAAGGACTGGAAAATGCACCCATTTGGAATCCTGTTGAAAAATAGAGCCTTCAGTCTGCCAGGTTTGTTTCTTTAGAAATTGCTTTCTAACAAGCCTGCTCTTGAAAGGGAGCCTCACACATCAGGGGAGACGAGCAGGTAATGACAATCTGGCTGTTGTGTTAGATGTGTCAGTGGGAGACGGGTGATGGTGATGGTACATAATCCTTGAGGCTTAGAATCATGGAATCGGTTAGGTTGAAAAAGACTTCTAAGATCATAGAGTCCAACCATTAATGTAACTCTACCAAGTCCACTGCTAAACCTTGTCCCTAAAAACACACTTCCAGGTAGGAGGTGCCTGCGAAATGCTGCCAGTTTTAGAGCTTCTCACCAGCTGTGGCTCATGTTTCTGGTGTTCGCATCATTCAGAGACCAGGTTTGGAGCATTCCCCACTCCTTTCAGTTTCCTGTCTTTCCCCATCAGCTGACTCAGACCTGCTCTTAATCCTGAATTTTGGTTAAGGCTGAACCTTGGCTACCAGGGCAGGGAGGCCTTAAGGTAGAGATGTCCTCCCTCCCAAGAGATTGAGTGCCCTGTTAATTGCCTTTAGGGCACAATGGAGGCATCACTCATTTAATCTGCTCTGTTTAACCTTGGCCGTGCTGTCACTGCCCTTCAGATTTCTGGTTTGCATTTTTGTTAGTCCTTTCTTCCCCCTGGAAACTGAGCTTGCTTCATCACTTGGAGTGGCTGCTGAGCAGCAGTGAATTCTGCCTTTGTACCAGGCTTTTAAAGAAATTATTTATGATTCTAAGATGATTGGATGTGTTTCAGTGTCAGCACTGGTGATGCATTTTTAAGAACTCTATTGAGAGTCTCATATGAAAAATCAGCTAAGCATGTTCCTAGGATGTTATCGTATTAAAGAAGGTATTGAGTGAAGTAGCATTAAATAAAACCTTTCAATTAATGTATCAAAACATTTTCATCTCTCTCTTCCTTCCAGGACAGGCAGAATTTAAACAAAAACCAAGCAAAGGAACGCGACAGAAACATTTTGGTTTTGACCTTGCATCTTAACGTCTCTTTTGCTTTAACTGGGACTAGTTAGGCTAAATACATAATCATAAGCTCAGAGGCTTAATTTTTGTTGAAGGGAACTTCTATGTAGGAGTTTGAAAAGTCACAGTGTGATTGATGTCAAGGATTGATGTCAAGTTGCAGAGGCTTTGAGCTCGTTATCCGCAATAATGCGAGTTAACCTCAGTGAACAGTCAACAGCCACAGTAATGGGCAGGCAGAGCATCCAGATTTAAAAAAAAAAAAAAAAAGTAGATGATGATAGCAAAGAGCTGTTGGATTTTTTGCCCTTTGAAAGTTAAACAAAAAAAGGTTTAAAAGAACTTTGTGGTTAATATTTTGGTGGGGTTAGGATGGTATTAAAAATGTTCAACAAAATGCATGCTGACATTCCTTATAAGTCTCATTTTCTGGCAGGGATAAAAAAATAAGTTCATAAAACAAAAAGATTAAAAACTGTGAAAAGGGAAGAAGCCATTTTAGTAATGTTGCCTATAGATACGTTTCGTTAGGTGGGCAGTGGAGCTGCTCCTCTGCTTCAGGCAAAAGTCCAAAATTTATTTCTGGTCTATGTGCTTGGTCAGTTGTATCTTTATAAATAGAACTCTGTGCTAAAATGCAAAAGGATTTACAGCAGAGCAGTTAAAGTTGTGGTGGTCAAATTTTGCCTCTAGGAATGTAAGTCGAGGTAGATCAAGCGATACATACAACACGCAAGCACTTTCTTGGAGTGGAAGCCAGGCAGAAACTTTGGAGGGGTGCATTGTAGAAACAGTTCCTCCAAGTTTAATTTTCCTCAAGTTTCTGTTGGTTTTGTTGCTTTCACCATTTGAAACTGGAAGAAGCGTGGAATTTTGTTTGTTCTAATAAGCTGGAAGTAAAAATAAAAGACACATTTGCCCCGGTGAGGCAATTTTTAGTTTGTAGAGATTTTTAAAATGTCCTTTTGTTCATGCTTCACTTCTATAAAATCCTCTCTTGAGAGTTGCTGGGAAATAGTTTGGATGCATTTTTCCCACTGTGAAGGATCTGTTCCTGTACTATGGATGCACTTTGGATTGAAGGCATTATGGGGGAAAACAGATTTTGTATCTTGTGTGACACTTGAAGCTCTGTGCCTGATACAGCAATGCTGTTTTAAGCAGCAGAAGTGTTCAGAAGTGGGTGAAGACACATCAGTGCAATCAGTGGTTCATAGTGTCCTTTCTCTTCCAGGATTACTTCTTACTTGAAACATCTTCTAATACTCTACTTGAATGGTTTAATTTACACAATAGATTATTTTTTTTCCTTCTCAGTACTTCTCCTGAACTGAAAATGTGGTTAAATGGGAAGGGACATCCCTGTTTCCTTTCTCTGTCTAATCTAATTACTCTATCTCATTTATTTGGTGGCTAGAATGTACAGATTTATTTGGGGGATGGGGGGCATTTGTTTTTCTTTTACTCACAAAATAGAAGACAGGAGTGCTGGACATCCATGTTTGTTCTTGTAGAGTCTGGTTGAATGAAACACCTCCTGGGGTGCCATCCTCTTCATTTGAAACACATTTGAAGTTCAGCCTTTTGGATGACTTTGAATTGAAGGCAAGGAAAGCCCACTGGGAAAAGAAGCGTCAAAGGCCTTGTAGGCCCTTTGAAAGAGTTAAATCGCTCTCTGATCTCACTGGTTTCAGTCAGGCTATTAGATCTTTAAGTATCTTGTCTTTGAGGATTAGACTGAACTCTTAATTGTCCATTCCTGGTGGTTTCTGTCACTCCAAGTGCACTAATCTTGCTTTAAACTATCTACGGCAGTCATTGCGTTGGCATAAAACTTCTTGTTATTCTGCATATAACATTCTCCACTTAAAAGCTTTCCCTTCAAAGCCTTTCAGCCAGTCCGTAATTGGGGTGATGGGGGGTGAGGAGCGTGGGCAAAGCTGAGTGGAGCTGTAGCGCTTGCTAAATCTCTTGTTCTCAAGTTCTCTGGGCTCCTGGAAGAAGGGAAGTGTCACCGAGCCACCTTCTCACTAAAACCTGCTTCCCAGGCAGTTTGCATTAGAATGGGATCCACCACCTGCACCTGCCAAGTGCCCTGTGGGCTTTGAGAAGACTTTCTGTGTAGTCTAGAATAAGTAGGCGTTTGTATGTGTGTCTCATTGTGATAGAAGTGAAGGGCCACAAAAACGATGGAGAGGAGCATCCCTTGTATGAGGAAAGGCTGAGAGCCCTGGGGCCATTCAGCTGTAGAAGAGCAGCCTGAGAGAGGATCTGGTCAATGCTGATCAATAGGTAAAGGGTGGGAGGCAAGACCATGGGGCCAGGCTCTTTTCAGTGGTTCCCAGTGACAGGACAAGGGGCTGGAATCCAGGAGGTTCCATCTGAACTCCAGGAAACACTTTTTTGTTGTGAGGGTGACTGTGCACTGGCACCAGTTGCCTAGAGATGTGGTGGAGTCTTCATCCTTGGAGATCCTTAAAAGCTGTCAGCACACAGTCTTGTGTGACTGGCTCTAGGTGGCCCTGCTTAAGCAGGGGGGTCGGACCAGTTGACCTTCAGAGGTCCCTTCCAACCTCAACCAGTCTGTGATTCTGTGAAGCTAAGATTTAATACAGAGTATCATGTGGGCAATGACCTGACCTGGGATGGAGGTTTCATTTTCCCAGTCTTGTTGTCTTAAGTGCTATGTGCAGCCACCTCATCTTTTGTACAGCACAGTCCCACTAATGACACCTTTGCTGTTCTATTGACTTATATTAAAAAATATTTTTTTAATTTTTACTTTATTCAAAACCCTCCAATTTCTGAGTGCCTGAGATTTGGGGAAGATCTTGGTTTTCGTCTAAAAATAGAAATAAAAAAATGGTCTTTGTGGGTATGGAGAAAAAGATCAAAAGCGCAACTTTATAGAAAGCCAGAGTGTTAGGTAATAAAGTGATTCTAATGCTCAGCATTTATGAAAACATTTTGATTTTTTGGAAGGCCAATTTTTGAGTTTTCTTTAGATGAATTTGGCAGTATTAATTTCTTCTGGTTTTTCTGTTCTTCAACAAACTTTTTTTTTTTTTCCCCCCAAAATAATGGATTTCTGCATTACATATTCTAGATGTGTAGAACTTACTCATGCATCGTTTTCAAGTCTCAAGCCCATGAACTGCTCGTCTCTGACCCAGTGTTTAATGTCATTCAGATTCTGTGAAGCAGCTGATGAGGCTGCCATGTCTTAACAGAGGGCTTGACCGTGGGGCTGAGTGGAGACACGCTGTGTGGGACGTGCACAAGTGCCCAGAGGAGAAAGGCACTTAGGTCCCATTGAGAGCAAAGAACTTGAGCCCCCCAGCTTGAGAACGTGGTGTTCCCCACGCTATGCTCCTGTGTTGTTGGCGGGTGTTGTCATTTTGATGACTTTATGAGCTAAGCTTAAGGGTTTCACACACCATCCCTTAAACCACACTAATTAAAACTCCTACACCTTGCCACATTTTTCTCTGTTAGTTTTCAATCCAGTGATTTTAGCCCAGTTAATGAGAGGATCTCTTTCTTCCTTCCCGAAAGACACAGTTAGAGTTGTTTTTCCTTCTATTTGGCAAACGACACGTGACCTCTGACACACAGGCTCCTGTTTTGCAGGTCCCCCGTTAGCTGGTTGTGGAGAGGCCACCTTGTCAACAGGGATCCCATCAGGTGCTCTGAGCTCCCATTCCTGCATCAGGTACGTGAATGGCTGTGATTCATTCCTGATCTATGATGAAGTTCCGAGTGGATTGTTGCATTTGAACTTGAGGCCTTGGTGAATGGCTTTTTAAAGAGTAGAAAATACAGTCTGCAGAAGCTGTTATTAATATATTAATAGTTGTTATTAGAAACTGTTATTAATATAACAGGTCAGGCTGGTAACAGAGATGTTGCTTAATGTTGATGTGGGTCGTGTTTCCTTGCTTCCCTCGGGGTGGGATGGCCTGGGAAGACGTTACGCTGAGCCCCTTGGGTGTGGGGACTGAAGTGGACATTGAATTATTTCCTAGGATCTCTTTTTTTTTTTTTTTTATTAGTATTACTGGCAAATTAATCTAACTTCAAGTGATATGGGTACTGTTTACCTGAATATCAAGAGCAAGTCTGTTCTTTCCAAGCCAGATCAATTATCTCCATTTATGATGAAGGCTGATAAATTCAGCATTTAAGAAGAAATAATAATAAAATTCCTCTCTACCAAAGTCATGCATGAAATCTGTTCATCTTCTTTCCTTCCCTCTTGAACCTGTGTCTTTTGTGCACAGTCTGTGTATTTTGAATAGGGGAAAAAAACCAGCTCAGTGTTATAAAAATGATGGAGGTGTTGAAGAACACGCTGTGGTAAGGGAAGGACAGATAAGCAGATTAAAGTGCTGCTCCAGTTGCTCTAAGTAGGTATTTGATCACCCAGCAACAAGTGACTAAGACACCAAGATATACTTAGGATAATCTCACAAAGCGTGGCCCCTGAAGTGGGGAGAAAGGATGATGATGATGATATACTGGAATTTATGTTCAGTCCTCTCTAAAGCCCCACAGGAAGAAGTATTTCTGAATATTCTGGAAAAATAAAGCTGTAACTAACTGTATATGTAATACATAGACTAATACTGTATGAGCTTCCAAGTGGGAGGATCTAAAGCATTTAAATGGAGGGTTAGTCTCCTCCTTTTATTTGTCTTAAATACTTCTTATTTTGCTCTGCTTTAAGTGGTTACAGTGGACACAGTGACCAGCCCCAGCCTCCAGTTAAAAGTAAGATTTTGTCAGAAATCTGGAAAGAAAAATAATTTCTAGTTTGCTGTTGAAACAAAGACCTGTGTGATTGCAAATGAGAAGCTCTCACTGGTGACAGGCTACTGGAGGCACCTAGAAAAGCCATGGCCAAGGCGTGGTGTGCCTATCAATGGGGAGCTGCAGCTGGTTGCTTCAGTCTGTGTAGGTCCATGGACTTCTGCAGCACCTGCAAACCAAGGATTTGGTCAGGGTCTGTGGTGTGAAGCAGGACTGAAGTCAGGAACCTGATGTTAGTTAATTGGTATTAACTTTTGACTCTGCAGTTCTCCTGCTCTCAAAAGCTGGTGTCTTTGTGGAATTGTGATGTCTGATTTTCAGTGACCCTTCTCTTCCAGCTCTTGGCTCTCTGGTTCTTTGAGGGAAAAGGTATTTAATTTGCTTTTATATGTGTCTATGACTTCATGTTAGCTACCACTGGAGTTCAGATTTGTGCTATATAGTTAATGTTACTCTGCGCCAATTGACTTGAATTAAGCAAAGCTCAGTGATTTATGCCAGGGAAAAACTCTCTTAGTCACTTTTTCACTCTGTGTTGTCTGTGAAGGCTGAAACATCTGTTGCTATTACATGCCCCTCAGAAGGGCTGTTCTGCCCATGTGGGTTTTGCAGTTAAATGGAGCAGGTTAATTTGATAGAGTAGCCACAATTTACCACCTAACAGGGTCTGTAACCGGACTGGGGGTTTGTTTTGTTTTCTGAATTACTGTGTCAAAACTCAGGCAACTTTGCTTTCAATTCTCAAACTGGTTTTAGTTTGAGAGTTAGTTTGAGAGTAGGTTTAGGCCAAGGAGAGGCTGGAAATGGAGGCTGCCAGCAGCTGGACTGACCCAATTTTCTGCATTGGCAGTGTGGATTTTGTTGCTTTTGCACGATTATATATTGAACTCAAGCAGAGCTTCTAATAGACAAGGATCGGAGAAGGGTAGGTGGATTCTTTGTTGGCTTTGTTACTGTGAATATTCACACAGCATCACAGTATAATTTAGAGGCTGCAGCTCTAAGGGTCATGTTTGCTGCCTCATCCTTACAGTTTTGTGTACAGCAAGATACACACTGTACAGCCATATACAGCATGCAGGGAAAAATACAAACAGTTTCTCTGCAGAAAAAATTTATGAGTCTTTGTCTCTACAGTCTGAGGGCAACCTTGTATTTTATTTTATTTTTTATGTGCTTCTTATGAAACACAGCAAATGAGTACTGGGGGCATCTGTTTGGGCTGAAAGTGAATGTGTTTGGTTATGGATATAGTCAGTGCTTGTTTTGTACTTTAAATGACACAAAAGAAGCGAGAGTTTCCCAAGTAGTGTTTCCCCATTGAAATCAGGCAGTGTGAATTGTCAATTCAAGTGCAGCATCACCGGGAGGTGAGATTTAGCCAAAATGGTTGTTTCACCTATAGATGGGGAGATGGAGTGGTGGGGAAATGGCACACGGGTTGTCTTCTCCTCCCTGGCAGAAAGGGTGGGAAATGCCTGCCCGTGTCTGCGCACTGCTTGTGCAGACAGGGAACCCAGACAAGGAGCTGGCAGGTTGTAGACTCTGAGGAGATTTAAAACTACCTTTGTGCCTTGAAAAGACATTTTGCCCCCATGCCCAATGATGGAAGCAGAGCCCTCTTGGAAGGGATTCAGGCTTTGCTTTCTCCACCAGTGTTTGTTTTTCTTCAGCTCCTGCTGCTGACAGGGAGACTGGTTTGCCATGCTAAACACCTTGGGGCTGACAGTATGGAGGAAACCTACAGGCTCCTTTGACAGCTGTAATCAATAACAAGAGAGAAATCTCACTTTGAGAAGCCCTTTTCTAACTATAAATGGCAGCAAAAGTCATAAGGTGAAATCCTGATTTTTGGACCCAGCTGTGAAAGCAGAGGAGCAGAAATCTAAGCCCAAGGAAAAGATTTGCAATCCGTGAGTTTCTCTCTGCTCGTCTGCGTGCACCTCAGTCAAGGAAGGAACCACACTGTGCCAGACAGTCCCCCAAAATTCCTTCCTCAGGCTGCTCATAAGCTGGGGCTTTGCTTAGCTTCTCTCTGTGCTCTCAGGACAGACACAGGGCTTGCTGTGAGAGCTTTCATTATCCTCCTGCAATTTTCTCCGAGGGTTCTGCTCACCTTCTGGGAGATGCTGGATTTCTCCAACTCTTGTGAGAGTCACTGGGAAGAAGGAAACTTCATTAATAACATCTAGGCAGGAGCAGGGATCAGAATTAGCTTTTTAACCTAACCAGTCTACTTTATTTTTAAGAACAAGTAAAGAATTTCTATGTTGTTTCTTTCCAAATAGATTTAATTGCCAACAAGCCACGTTGAAATTGGGAATAACAAATTTTCATTCTTATTAGAGATAGACAGAAATTCCCACAGCAGCTGGTTAATCAAAAATAAAGGTTGAGGAGTTGCGGTATTTTTCATGCTCTGTTGTGATGATAATGGCAAGTCCTTTGGAAAGCATGATGGGAAAAGTTAAGTTGTTGTTTTCTGATGTTGAGTAACTATTAGTATGGGCTCTGTCGTGGTTTGAACCTGGCCGGCAGCCAAACCCTGTACAGCCACTCACTCACCCTCCCTCCACCCCAGAGGGGAGAGAATTGGAGGGATAGAGGTGAGGAGACCCGTAGTTTGAGATAAAAAACCAATTTCATAATTGAAATAAACTTAAACTAATGATAGTGATAATAGAATATACAAATGGGTGATGCACAATGCCATTGTTCACACCCGCTGATCAACACAGCCAGCTCCCACCTAGCAGTGCTGGAGGAGAAAATCCCGAAAGCACAACCCTGGATGAGCCCCATCTTCCCAGCCCAACTTCATCTGCACACTGAGCATGATGTTGCATGCTGTGGAGTATTCCATTAGCCAGCTTGGGTCCTTTGCTCTGACTGTGCTCTCTCCCATTTTCTGGTGCACCTGCACACTACAAAGACACATGAAGTTGAAAAGTCCTTTGTTTCCAAGGAACAACTAAAACGACCTGTGTATTGACAGCATTCTTCTCATACCAATTCCCGCACTGAATCCAAGCCATCTAGCTACTAAGAAGAAAAATTAGCTCTATCCCAACAGAAACCAGGAGAGGCTCTTACTGTTGTCTTTGTTTTGCAGGAAGCAATGCAAGCAAATAAATCTGGCTGTATCCAGTATTGCTGCTTTACTCGTAACTTGGCAGCTCATTTGGTTGATAGGGAGGTTTCTATTCCCTTTCTGTTATGGGTGCAGCCAGGGAATTTGGTGGTACTGAGAATGCAGAGTCCTTGCAATGCACTTTGTGCTGATAGATCTCAGTGTTTCCTGAAGCCTGATTAACTTTGCATTGCAGATATGTAACAGAGAAACAAGTTTTCCTTGATGGTCACTTGGCTGTCAGGAGAACTGGGATGAGGATCTCAGCTCTGGAGTCTCAGCACGAGGCTCCCTGTGCCCAACCGTCCGGCCTCTGCTTTGGTTTGTTTGTAGAACTGTCAGTGGTTTCGTTCCTCCTAAGGATGTAGGGAAGGTTTTAGGTTCCCCAGATATTAATCGAGTCTCTTTTTGTCAGCACTAAATTAATTTTAAAGAAGAGATACAAAAATAGCACATCCTTTTGTATTAAGTATCATACGTCCTCTGGAAGCATCTTTGCCAAATGCATAAAAGAATGCAATTAATGGTGACCCGAGAGATTTATTCTATTATCTTGACTAGCTTCTTTCTAAAGTAGTTTGACATTTTATTTGTCTGACTTATCTGTTGTTGCAGGGAGATTTTGTTTTATTACCCTTGAGAAGGCTGCAATGCTAAACAGGAAATACAGGAGATTCTTTCATTACCTCTTTTTTTTTACCATGAAATGTGAACTCACAGACTGGAGCATCAGCTCTGCAGTGAAAGAGAAATCTGGGCTCATGGTTGGGACAAAACAGTGCTCAGGAGATTTAGGTCTGATTACAAACAGCATCCCGGAGCCTCTGTGCTAAGCTGCTTATACCTCAATCCTACCAAGCAGTTCTAAGCACTGCCTCTCGAATGTGAAATTCAGGTTGAGCTTCATCTTCCTGTGGCACCGCCACATCCCGGCATCTGCGGTTGGCGTGAGCGGGCGCTGTGGGGAAGGTGTGGGCTGGAGGGACACAGGGTTCCTGCTCCTGGGAAACGGTCAGACAGACGTCCTTTAAAATACCCACTGGTGCCGCCGCGGTCGGTAACGCCAGCGGCAGTGCTGGCTGCAGTCCGTTAGCAAGGAGTCCGTGCACTGGGAGGAGTAAGAGCCATTTTTACGTGGTTGTCTTTTAAACTGAACTTGTTTCTTCTTCAGCCAGTCCAGACATGCTTGACGTCAGCTGAAAACTCTAAAAAGTAATGCTGTTGGGGTGTTTTTGGATTGGCATTCCTGGGTCCAGTCCTCTCTGCAGTGCTTCATGCTTTCCCGATTCCACCTTCATGCGCACGCTTTGCGTTTGGGCACACAGAGGTTGGGTTTGATTGCAATCTTTGGGTAGCGCTTTAAGTAGGAAGGGTTTTTGGAATGGCTCAGAGAAAGCTCGAGAGTTGGATTGGGAGCAGAGAAAACCAACTGAGAGTGGATTTGCAGTTTCTGTGTGCAAGCACTCTATTTAACTTACCATTGCTGTTTTGAATCAAGAAGGCTGAGGGGAGACCTCACTCTCTACAGCTACCTGAAAGGACATTGTAGAGAGGTGGGCGCTGGTCTCTTCTCACAGAAACTATCGATAGAACAAGAGGGAATGGCCTCAAGCTGCACCAGGGGAGGTTTAAACTGGACATTAGGAAATTTTTTTTCCCTGAAAGGGTTGTCAGGCACTGGAACAGGCTGCCCTGGGAGGTGGCTGAGTCACCATCCCTGGCTGTGTTTAAAAGCCATATAGATGTGGTGCTTGGGGATATGGCTTAGGGGTGGACTTGGTAGAGCAGGGTTAATGGTTGGACTTGATGATCTTAAAAGGTCTTTTCCAACCTAGATGATTCTATGATTCTATGAAAAGCATCTAATTAATAGAAGCCTGGATGAAGTGATGTGCTGTTCTAGTAGTTTTGGAGACCTGTAGATTTTGGTTTTGGCACCCAAAACCCCATTCTTTTTATGAAGGCTCTTTCCTCATGTTAGAGAAAATGGTAAGGGAAATGAAGCGAACAAGTAGCTCAGGCATATGTTGTTAAGCATGTTTTGTAAGGGAATAGCCACAATTCTACAAGGAGTCTTAAAACTAAGCTTTGCAAAAATAAATTGCTTTATCTTAATAATATGCAAAATTTTTTGTGGAAAAAAAATATATAGGAAATTCTAGTCCTTCTCAAAGCAAGGATAATTGCACTCTTGCTTCTTTTAATTACATTATCTTAAATAGGTCACTCACATGCTTAAAACTGTGGAAAATTTAGGAAAGCACAGAACCCAGGGGACCTTGGTTCCAGTCTCTGTTTCCAGATTGGTCCCCGTATTGCTCCAGCATTTTAGCACGGGCTGCCTCCAGTCAGAGAGCGTTTACTTGTGTTTGTTTTTTATCTAGACCCAGTTTTAGTACTTCTGTTCTGGGTCAACTGATTTCATTACAAACGTGTTCACTGCAGTCGAGCTGTCTTGTAGCAGCAGTGATAAAAAGATAAAACCAGGCATCTGAAAGCAGTGGTGCCAACATTGGCTCGGAGTGTATAAAGAGACTGAAAACAGGATCAACTTCATATGGTCAGAGATGGTACTGAATATTTGCCTTCTGATTTAGGGTGTGTTTTATGGCTTTAGGAGAATGAGACAAGAATTACCAGCTCACTTAGTTCCTAATTCCTTAAGTGGGTGGCCCCGTCTTCCAGATGCTCAGGATGCTGCATGTCCCTTGGGTACTGAAAATATCTGACCTTTTAGAAACTGCTCTTCAGCTGCTGAAGTGGTAGACTAGAGCTCCTCTGAAAACCTGACTGAAAGGCTCTTTGGAAAATATTTGGCTGCAAAGATACAGTGTGGAGAGCACTAAAAGGAGGCCTTCTGTCTGAGCTGGCCTTGCCCTGCTTCACTAGTGCAGGAAATAACTGATCTTTAAATTCCTTGGAGAGCCCCAAGAAATATGGTTATGGAGGTGATGGCAATGGGTATAACACATCTGGAAGATGCTAGGATTTCCGAGGTGATGGGTTTTCAGGCACAGCCTATGTTACCAAAGGCAGCTAAGTGGGGTTGCAGCACGCACAATGTCCATTTCAGAAAAAAGAAAATCTCTAGCCTCTTCTTTTTATGTGTCTTCTGCTGCTCCCATACTTGGTGAGCTTTTGGGAAGTCAGATGAATTGTGTGTTATCATTTATATTTGTTCTTCTTAACCCAATAGTTAATGGACAGGTCACGAAAACTTTTTCCTTTAAGCCAAGAGGCAGCGAGAGGCTGCTTTGGACCATCACGTGTTTGCTCTCTGGAGCTCCACCAGTGCAACCCTGAGGAGGCTGTGATGATGGAGACTCTTTCCTGGAGTTTGGGGAAAGATAAGGGAAGAAAAAGAGCTCTCTGCTGTGAGCAGAGGGGTTTGCATGAAGCACACTCTGTGCGTAAAGAACTTGTACAAGGACGTTCACAGTGTGGTTCTTCCTCTCCTCGCTGTCAAGCCCAGCCTGCACCCCTCTTTAAAAGCAAATGGCAGTGGGTGGCAGCTTGAACTTCTCAGTGGTGCTCAAAGTAAAAGGGTTTTATAAGCACAGGATATGATGTCTTCCTACTGTTAAAACAGTAGGTGACTTTTTTCCCCCTCAGTTCAGCCAGGACTTCACCAGGGATAGAGAAGAGACAGCTGGGTACCAAAGAGGCAGAATCTCTTTTTTTTTTTTTTTTTTTTTTTTTTTTTTTTTTTTAATCTTCTTGGCTGCTGGGTGTAGACTTGCAGTGAAGGTCAGGAGCCCCACAGAAGTCCTCATCCACAGTCCCTTCCATTCACACGTCTTCATCTGTTCCAAGAGAGGTCAAACAAGCTCCAAGCCTGTTTCCTTCAACCCAGCTCTTAGTATTGTTGGCTAGCCAACTTGGGAGGGGGAGAAGAGATATTAGGATAATATTATCCTAGAGCATGCCCTTCAGTGATACATATTCTGTCTTCTGCTTGCCTGCTGTTTAGCAGCACTGAGTCACAGCTATGTTCATTAACTCCTTGCCTGGAGAGATCTTCCTCTGGTTTCAACCCGCAAACTGTTACACTTGGTTATTGGAGGGGGAAATGCTGTATTCTCTTCAGCCCTGCCTATTCCCATCCCTATCTCTATTTCCCCTCAATGCAGCAGACTTTTCCTTCTCTGGTTTCTTCTGTGAGATCGTGGATTGTAGTGGAAGTGACCCAAGTAGTCAGTAAAGACTTAAAGTTGAAACAAAATGAGCAAAGCTCTAAGGAAAGTGAATTTTCTTGGAAGTTTTTCCTCTGTGTGATCAGCCAAATCCTAAGATCTGTCTACTCTTGGACCTTTCCTAGGATAAACTATTTTAGGTTAATTATATAGAAATAATCCCCTATGAGGACATTTGTTCTGGAGTAAGAGTGTCTGTCTATGTAGAAATTGAATTCTTGAAACCACTTGAAAGTATTTATTCTGCAGCAGCTACTTTGATTCATTTCTAAGCATACCAGGACTTACAGTGATTGCAGTTGGCTTTGCTCCTGTACCTCATTGCCTGCTTAAAGTAGCTCAGAGGGTGTCCCCAGTAATAAAAGTTCAGAATTGTGCCCTTTGATTTTAAATGATCAGATGCAAACGGTCTTCTCGACTCCGCATCTAAAAATGCGTACCGCAGATTGAAACGCCGCACTGCGGATCTGTGGGCTGGCTCCACAGAGCTCCCACCCTTTGCCTCCACCTCTTCCATAGCAGTAGGGTTTAAATGTGGAAACATCTCAAGTCAGACAAGGATATTTGGCTCAGAAAATGAGAGGGAGAGGTCAGCGTGTCACATGAAGCAAGGTGTGAGGGGATGAAGTGTGTCAAGTGAACAGAGTGGAGAGAGGCAAGGGAAGAGGACTGAGGGGGAGAAAAACAGGATTGAAGGGAGTGGAAATGGGAGAAAATGCAGGGAGAGGCTGCAAGATCCTGATGAAATTGGAATGAGTAGTTGTTAATACACAGGAATTGCTGGGTGCCTTTGCCACCAAGAGCTGGAGCTCTGCTGGTTTCCCTGCCTTGCTGTCCCAGCTGACTTCAGCAGAGGACTTGGTCTTCATCACTCAGAGGTTGCCGTCTGTCACAGCCACCGCTGGCCTCTGGATTGTTTGTACCTGTCTAAAGGCACGAAGCGCAGAAAGCCCGAGCTCTGTTGTCACTCAGGATTGATGCTGTAGCTCAGCTGGAGGCCAAGTGGTAGAGTCTCAGCCCCGCCAAGACTCCCAAAGCAGCTTCCACAGCTCCCTCCAAGGTCCCCAAAGGAGGGGGGCTGCCCTCAGCTGTGCTGCAGTCTCTCCTCTGCATGGAGCTTATGGACAGCCTTGTGTTCTTTGGTGTGTCGGACCACTGCTTCCTTAGGGTTTTGATGTTCCAATTGTTTATTTGTTGCCTGCAGTTCTGGTGAACCACCATCTTTTGCCTGGTCAGGAACTGACCTGGCTTGGCTATGTGCAAATGCCTGTGGTCAGTGCTCAGAAGACCTGCTTTGACTCCAGGTAGAAGATGGAGCTTTTGTCTCTCACTGAAGTTCTTGGCTTCAGGTCAGTCCCAAGAGCTTGATATTGCTCCCTTTTCTGGTGTCAACAGAAATGAGTTAATCCTTATTTAGTCCTCATTGCTTCAGAAGGTCTCCCTGGTCCAGGACCTTTCACTTAAGCTACAAGGGAAATACAATCCATACATTAGACTGTAGTACTGACCAAAATAACTCCAATGCTTTGTAGCCAGTGAGCAGCTGATGAATGTGGTGATCTGCTCAGATGTTGCTGTCTCCCTGCAGTCCCTTTCATACCCAAATGACAGAAACACAAAGAAATTCCTGAAATCAAGTAGTTGCAGTTCTTGAACAACACAAGGGCAGATTTGAAGCTAGTGGAAGTCACCATAGCTCCATAAACATTTCATTTATTTGGGTTTGTGTTATTTTAGCTGCCTGCTTTCACAGCTTTAATTTAGAGCATGGCAACGCAAGGAACTGAATCAGCTGCAGTCGGGTGGCAGTGAACTCTGCTGTGAGGAGAGCTGAGCTGTGCTTGGTGGGGGAGAGTTTAACCCTCTTAAATCAGCTGTTCTGTCAGTAAAAATAATTACATGGGACTACAGCCTTAATAGAGTGATGCAATTTTATACCAGCTCCTGGTAGGACTGGGAAATTGCAGTTAAACTTTAATTTACCCACCACCCCCTGCTCTTCATGCTGAGTATCATAATCATGAAAGCTCCTCTCATTTGGAAAGGGTCTGAAGAGCTCTCAGTGTGAGGGCACTGGTGGGCCAGGGGCAACTCGTATCCTCCATACCATGAATTCACAAACTGGTGGTCTCCTGCCAGTGGAATTGTAAAAGGAAGTTGGCTTTCTGCTAGTCCTTTCCATAGCACACGTGTAGATTCTGTTTCTGTTCATGTCGTTATTTAAGACTAACTTTTAAAGCTAATCTTCAGTAATTTTAGTGTAACCTTTCTGAAAGTGTGGAGATGCTGGTTGTAATGGTTTTGGAAGACACAGTGTTTATGGGCTGTGAGTCTCAAATGTGTCTTTCTGTTGTTACAGAGCTGTTTCAAATTTAGTTTGAGGTTAAATCTGTGCTTTTCCTTTGTATCAACTGAATAATGATACAGTGTCTCTGAGCTGTAGGGTTGTGGGGTTTTTTCGTTACTTTTGTCAAATTTTGCTATTGCTTTATAGTTCAATAGAAACTTCCTGAAGGGTTGAAGGGAGCTTCAGGTAACAGTATTAAAAAAAAGGTGGATAGTGTGCAGGTGGAAGATACTTTACCTGAGATGAAGGGTTGTCCTGGTTTTTTTTTTTTGGTGTTTAGTCAGCCCTTAGGATTTCTGGACATGTATGTGGCAAAGATTTAGATCTTCTTTGCCATTTTGAATTTCTTTAAGTTTCTTTTGACTTCAGCAGGTACTACATCTAATAAGGGCAGGCATATCACTATAAAAGTGAAGCAGAGACAGGAAAGAGGCAGTTGTCATATGGATGAATTTCAACAAGCTTGATTTCATATTGCTTTTTGAAAAGCAGCTTGGTATGATAAGTGACAGCGAATGAAATTCTGCTTAACAGCTGCTGACCTCTTTTTTTTGTCTTCAGTAGTATTCCCGTGGAAGATGCAATATTCCAACCTAAGTACAGAAAATAGACTGCAAGCATGTTATGAAGCTTTCCGCGTGTATAAAGAGTGTTGTCCAGAGCACTTTGAGTAACAAGGTTTCGCTAAGCGCAAGCAATTTTGCCACTGTATAGTTCTGTTACAGATGTGGAGGGATAGAAACGTGGAGATTCGAGCCATGTCCTTGTATGGAAAGCCCTTGGTCGTAAATTGAAATGTCCTTAAGACATAAACATATGTTGGTTGGTCACTGATTCTCTTGCCAGACGTGTAAATAATGTTTATCTCCTGACCACAATGGCTAATCTCTATCATTTCAGAAGCATTTCTTGCTGAGGTCAAAATGAAATGGCCTTCCAGCAAAGCTGAAGGAGGGGAATAGCCCTTCTTGGGAAGGAGAGAAAAGGATGGGCAGATTATTTAGCAGGAACTGTTTAATATTGGCTATCTTCATACCATGCCATCATTCCCTGACATGGAGAAGGGCACAGAAGGGAAGACTTTGACTGGTAGGATGTCTTTCCAGCCATGGGAGAGCTCTCGGGCTGTCTGGGTTACAGAGGTTACGGTGTGTACTGGAGGGTGCAGATTGTCTCACCTCACCTGGTGTATGTGGACAGGGAGTGAAATCACCAAAGGTGACACGTAACCCATGGATAGCAGCCCATGGAGCTGCTACTGCCAGATCAGCCACCTCCTTCAAAGTCTTTTTGGGGCACATTGTTAGATGCACGTTGGCAGAAACACATTTATTAGTGTAAGGATAAAGAAAAACCTTTGAACATATTCACCAAGATCAGTCATTCTAAGCAGGGAAAAGTCCAGGAGTTCTCTCTGTCCTTGTTCTGTGGGATAGTCTCTCCTAGAGCCACTTGTGACAAGACCAAGTTTTGAACAAATCTGATACCACATCTGGAGAAAAGTCAAGATGCTTTACAGCCTTATTCGTAGTGAAGCGTTGTGCAAAAATTTGTGTAAGATATTAAACTCTCTTCATAATATATCTGTGTTTATGTACGTGTTCATATATGGCTCTTTAGTCCTATAGAAACCCAGGCTGTGAACACACCCATGACGGTAAGTTTCTTAGAAACCCTGAGTACAGTGGTACCTCATACCCCTTATGGTTTCTGGGTGTATTGTTTCTTTTTTCCCCTCTTATTCTTTTGTGATTCTAATGACGAGGAGCAAAGACCAACTCTGGCAGAAGCCACTGTCCTTTTGAGAACCTTCATTCTGTGCTGCACATAAGATGGTGTTACAGGATAGTTTATCAACCAGATTAGTTGAGTTCAGAGAAGGTTCCCAAGCTTTGCAGAAGCTGTTGATTTGCACATTTATTTCCACACACACCCTCCTTTTGACAAAATCTAGTGTCAAAAGGAGTTCAAAGTCCAACGTGACAGCATGATGGGAAGGTGGTGTGCCTTCTTTCCAATTTAGACAAACTGCTCTTCAAGGGGAAAGGTCTCCAGCATCTCCTAGCTCTGCTAAGAGCACAAATACAAAGATGCTTTGCAGTAAATGTCTCCAGGAGGTCTGGTGAAGCCTGACTTTGAACGTGGCCAAGCAAGTTGAAGCCTTTCCCCAGATTAAATGCCTCTCAAGGTGGACCACAAAGAGCAAATAATATGCTGTTATATCTGATCTATTAACAAGGAAAATGTGTTTGCTAATGGTTCATGACTTGTTGCATTTTATTTCCTGCAAATGCTTGTCTCATGTCCAATATTAGCTTCCTCTTGGGAAAGCCCTGGAGGTGAAAGGAAATGCAGTTCCAGGTAGCACATTCTGGCTGATCTTTCCCTTGGACACAACTGCAGAGTTGCTCTTTCTGTGTATATCATAAATTCCTACCTCCTGCTTGGAATGGGGTTTAGATCCCTCCCAGGGTGTGTCTCCTGTTCATCCCTGTCCACCCACAGTTGTTGGCATGATGAGGCATTTGGGCACCGTTAGGCTCACTGGAGGAGTACATAAAGCTTCCTACAGGTTCTGTCAGTCTTTCATGTACCCTCTGCAAGCTGACTGATCACTTGACTTGCTGCTGCTCAGTCGCTGTAGACAATTTTGAAATCCCTGTGGCTTCACATGTGGGTTTTGGGGAAGCTCTGTGTGCGATTTCTTAACCTTGAACTGTTGTGCTTCCTTAACAGAGCACAGAACCAGGCACTACACTATGAACACGCTTTGTAGGCTTGAGTGCCTATCAAATCAGATTGCATGCTCTGTTAGTTTTAGGAAGAAGTGAAGGGCAGATCTTTACTTACTGATATTTTTGGGGAAACAAAGTATCTTGAAAGTACGAGACTTCTTACTAGACATAGGGAAAAGTTATCTTTTTCTAAGAGTTTCCATTTCAGAGAGAATAACGGTGGGGTGGGAGGGGGAAGATTTGGCATGGGGATAGTTGCTTTCAATTTTGCTTTTTAACTAAAAATTTTTTTGCTAGTATGTGGTCTGCAAGTGGTAATGACAGCGATAGGTGTTCATAGGCACACAGCCACAGAGGTGTGTTGAAATGCACGTGTGAGATGCTCAACTCTGACACAATTCCATTGTGTTAAGTGTTGCCATCATCTGTGGGAGTGGGCTGCAGCATTTTCTTTCCTTCTGTTGATTCTCAAGGTGCCCGGAATGAGTGGATGAAAACACATTGACTCAGGAGGCGCATGGTCTAGAGACTGTTCAGAAGTGAACCAACAGACTTGACAAGTTCAATTTTACAAGCAATCTTTTTCAGGGCACTGAAAGATAACAAGTGAAAAATCCTGCCCAGGAAACAAGAGAGACTCAATTTACCAGCTGTCAGACACGTGGCATTAACTTTGAACAAAATGAACACCAGATTCTCTGAGGCTTGAGGCTTCAGTGGAGCCCAAAAGTCAGATAGAGGTATTTGGATGATGTGGAGGAGTGGCCTTTTGTGTGGCAAGGTTGTTTTTATCTCCTAAAGTAAAATAATGGCATCCATAAAGGTGACTTTGCTACAAGGAGGACTTACAGCCTAGATGTTGAAACAAATGCCTTATAAGATGTGGAGAGTAATGATTTTTACCTGATTGCCTTTCTCTTTTCCCTGTGAAAACCTCTTTCTACACTTCATAGCATGGTTCAGTTCAGATACTGATCCCATTTGAGGCTCTTTCCAATTTAGTTTGATTAAAAAAAAAGTGATGAGTGTTGAGCAAGATAGAACATGTTGAGATGTAATAAAATCTCTCTTGTAGTCTTCAAGTAGTGCTTTGAGTATTAGAATTAAAACCCCATAAGTTTGGAAAGATTCATTAACTTGTTGAGCCAGAACAGGCAGAAATGGCAGTCAGAGTTTACAAAACCATATCAGTTTGGGTTTGTGGTTTTTTTTGTGTTTGTTTTTGTTGTTGGTTGTTTTGCTGTTGTTGCTGATTGGTTTTTTGGGAAGGAATTTGGGTGGGTTGGTTGGGTTTTTTTTTTTTGGATTAAAAACCTCAGCAGTTTGGCTGCTGTGTTGCATCTGCATCATAAGTTTTTGGGTAAACTGGCATGTTGACACCTCCCAGCTTAGAAGCCAGGTCTGTACTTTTCCCCTCAGTGTGGGGATTTTGAAGGACAGCTGCAGAATGACCCTTGTCTCCCCCTTCCCAACAGGTCTGGTGGGACGTGTTGCTCTCGCTTTGACCCGATGACGCATGTGCCAGGCCTTGGCCTGAGCTGGGTGTCAAGCTAAAACCTGAGCACTGAGCAGGAGCTGAGTAAACAGCCACAATCTGCCTCCAAAAAAAAACTAATGAAAATCATGCAGGCGTGCTGGAATTCTGCCAGTCGTGTTCCTTAAAGCACGACTTCTCCAATAAAATGTGAGGTTTACCTACAAAAAGCCACACTGGCCACTACCTAGTTGTGCTGAGGACAACAGTCATGCACCAGTGTGCATCCTGGGGGTCCAGTCCCCAGTGGTATTCCTGTGTGTAAGGATGGAGTAATTACTTGCAGTGCAGTTGGTTTCATTTTGAATTCCGATAATGCTCAAAAAATGACATTTTGCAAGATTAGTTTTTAATGAAAAAGTCAAAACAAAGTAGACAAAGGGAGAGAAATGGGGGGGAAAAAAAGGCAGTGATCAGTGGATGTTTAGATTATGTTTTGATTTTGATTCATTCCTCTGTTTTCAGTGGGAAAAACCTCCTACTCTCTACGGGGGAAGGTGTTTTTCAAGCCCTGTCTTGCAAATTGGAAATTTAAATGCAGCATCATTCGTGGGTGCAGCAGGTGACACTGAAAAAGTGAACCAGGACTTAAAATATGGATATAAAAGAGCCTTCATGAAGTAGATGTAGGTAAAAAGTACAACTCCAATCCT
Source organism: Megaceryle maxima (assembly GCA_024605025.1). Taxonomy (NCBI): domain Eukaryota; kingdom Metazoa; phylum Chordata; class Aves; order Coraciiformes; family Cerylidae; genus Megaceryle; species Megaceryle maxima. The sequence goes on from JANHGN010015723.1 coordinate 80,377, forward strand.
GGGTGCTGCCACTTGGATTTCCCTTCTCTTGGAGATTACACCGTAGCAAATTCAGTGGTAGGATCAGATTATAATCTCTGGGTTTTAATTTGCTTTGCTGTTTAGCATGTTGCACATCTTGAGCACAGCAGCCATCCCAGTTTTGATGTGGATAGAGGTTAAAAATGGGTTTGTTGTTGATAGGCTAATGGTACAGGATGAGAGAAAGAGGGAAAGGCTTCTTAGGTGGTCAATGCCCCAAGCCCGTTAGTGTTTAAGAGGCATTTGGACAATGCCCTAAGGACATGTTTTAACTTTTGGTCAGAAATATGCAGTTGTTTGTTGGTTTGGGCGTTTGCTTGCTTGTTTTTAATTAGCAGTATTCTAGAAGTAAAAAAAAAATCCCAGCTCAAAAGAAGAGGTGAATAAGCACAGTTGATATTTGGGGGGGGGGTGATGCATGTAGCTCAGAATCAGCTTTTTGCTTATAGACCAAAGAATCTTCTCTTTCTTTTATTAAATGACTGTTGTTAGTGTGCGACAACTGTGGCATTGTTTTGTGAAATATAGCCCTTAGACTTCTTTCTGAAGGGAGGGGGGAAAAAATAGTCCTGCTTGATTTATGGAGAAAAAAGCCTTAAGCTGTGGGTGACATTAGCAATGAAAATGTCAGGCTCTGTAGTGTGTAATACATGACTGTGCTGTGATTTCGCTGTATTTAATGTTATGGGACAATAACCAGGAGTTCTGCACTTTGGATTACTCATTTTGAATGCAGCAGTGACAGATTCCTATTCCTAGGGAACAAAATGCAGCTGTCTTAGCTACTGCAGGCTTTGGCCTTCCTCCACAGAACTCAGCAGGGTTTGCTCACATCCTATGGGAGAACAAAACAACACCTTAGGAATATAAGTAAAGAGGAAATTTTCAGAGAAAACTTCCTCCATTTGCATCAGCTTGGTTCCCAAGCTATCTGCTGGAAAGCTCTTTGCAGTTGCTGACTACAAGAGATGTCTTTCATTTTTATCCTAAATCTGTTTACATCGCGCACAAACATTTTGTCCTTCCACTTCTACTCTTAAAAAAAAAAAAAAAAAAATTAAAAACATATCTATCCCATGATTGAAAGCTGTCAGCACAGGGACAACAGCAAGAATACACCAAGGAAGGGTGACTACGGCTCTCATAAGTACCTTGCGTGATTGACTGCTTTGCATTGTGTGTTTTGACTCTTCAGCATCATGGCTGAGAGAAATGCTGCTGAATATCTTTGTTCTTATTCACCTGTACATCAAGAAATGACAAACAGGCCAAAATTTGTTTACCCTGGGAAGAAGTCTCCCTATTGTTCAGCAAGGATTGAGGTGGCTGGTGTGGATCAAGTCATTACAGGACCTCACGTTAGGTTAATAGGAGATCGTGGAAATGCCTCCAGCAATTTTATTACTGGAATTGCAGAGCTGAATGTTCAGCAGTGGGACAAGATCGTCTCAGTCTGACTTTCTGCCTCTGCATCACCCTCAGAGGTGACAGAGCATTGGCAACAACAGGGGAAGCCACAAATGGACGCTCCAGAATTTCATCAGAGCTGGGAGATGGTGCTTTGTGTAGGAATAGATGAGTGAGAAAAACCAGACCAGTAAGGGGAGTGACATTTGGCATCACTTCTGCCTCTCACCTGTTCACTTCCTGGAGATTAAATCCATATAATGGATGGCAAGTTACATCCAGCTGACTCTGCTCTACTGTCTTTGCTGCTTCAATAGTCAGCTTTCCCCTGAATCTTACCTGGCTATATAACTACAGTAAGAGGTCTGGTCCAGTTGGTTTAATACTTTTGTATGAGGTAGTGCACAGAGTTACCATCAAATTGGGTTTTATTCTTGTTTTTCATTTGGGTATTAAAACCATGAAACACTGGTTCAGTTCTGCCCATTCGTTAAACCCTGTTATGATCAGGAGTTTAGTTCTAATGAGCAACTCGGCCAACACATTTGCAGGCACCTTTTATTGGAGGAAAAGGTGAGTTGGAATTAGAATTTCAGTCTCAAGCTGCCATGGGCTCATCACTATGAAGACAGTTTAAGAATAATAAAAACATTTTTGCTGGATAAACATTTTGAATAAGCTGTGTGAATTAGAAACGTTAATGCTGGGTTTCCAAAGCCACTTAGGATCAGTTTTATGAAGATACTGCAGTATGTAAAGTTGCTGGTAGGTAGTTTGTGGGATCAACAAACTTCAGTCTCATTCAGGGCCTCAAAGACAGTATTTAAAAAAAAAAAAAAAAAACACCTTTATAACTATTTTGACACTTGGCCTGAATCTTTTTAATGAGAGCCAATTTTCTAAGGGAAAGGAAGTAGCACTTTCAAAAGTTGATCTCTGTAAACTGTTTGAAACGGTACATGAAGACAAGAGAGACATATTACTGCTGTACTTGTTTCTGAAAATCATACATTTAAGGCACTTCTGAAAAAGGGAAGATTGTATCCGGTTAAAGGATAAGGTTAAAGCTTAAGACCATTGGGAAAATTCCCTTTGTAATGAGGGATAGTGATATGACCTGTGAAACTGGGGTGAGGATGAGATTTCCTTCTTCCTTTGCCTAAAACAAATGTTTGCATTTCTTCTTATTCCATTGATTGAGCTGAAAAAATGAAGAGTTTGCTCTTTTTGCATTTCAACTCAAACTATGTAGCACAGCCTCTGAATAGAAAGTAGAATAATATAAATGAAAGAGAGCTAAAAATAAAATTAAAGTCATTTCCAGCTAGCTCTATAAGCACTAAAAACAGAAATAAAGGAGATTTCATAGTTTCACTGTAGCACCCAGCAATGAAAATCAATCAATTTGAGCCAGGTTCATAGCATTAAAACAAACCATCAACTCGTAGGAGGAAGTAAAACAAGAGGTACAACATTCATGGTAGGAAAAGCAGATGGGAAGAGTGAGCAGATTAATGGGAATATTTGAAATACATTTGTGTGTGCATGTCCATGATCTTTTATTACAAGAGGAAATCCAGTCAATGAAATTTATATTGCTCATTGAAGTCCAATTACATATACTACACTTTGGGAACGAGTGGTGGATTGGGCCTGGCCAGCACCTAAACACCCACTGGCTCACTGCCTGCTGCCTCCTCAGTGGGATAGGTGAGAGAACTGGAAGAGCAAAAGTGAGAAAAAAAAAAATCAGTTTAATCAGTGAAGCGCAGCTCTGTGTGCAAGCAAAGCAAAGTAAGGAATTTATTCACTGCTCCCCATCGGCAGGGAGATGTTTGGTCCATTCCTGCAGGCAGGTCTCAGCCAGCATCATGCTTACTTGGGAAGATGAGTGCTGTAACAGCAGGTGACCCTCCATCATCCTCCTTTCCCTGAGCTTTTATTGCTGAGCACAGCATTGGGGGCTGGGGGGACATCCCTTTTGTCACTTTGGGGCCAGCTGTTCTGGCTGTGTCCCCTCCACTCTAGAAGAATGTTGCCATTCAAGCCTACTTTTGCTTGGTTTTTCTCCAGAGTGTCTAGTTGCTGCTGGAGTTACTGGGCCTAGTGGTGGCCATTCATGCTGGTCAGAAGAAGGTGCTGCTGGAGACTGCAGCTGCTGGAGGTTTCTGCTGTTACCTTGTCATTCTCAAGACTTCCAAGGGTTTCATTTGGCTGTTTTGCCAGATTTTGGTTTCACTCTTTTCTCAGATCAGCGAAATTACGTAATAAATCCACCGAGACATAGAATCCTTTAATTTGGAAGAGGCCTTTTAAGATTGAGTCCAACTGTTCCCACAGAACTGCCCAGTCCACCACTAAACCATGTCCCTCAGCGCTACATCTCCATGGCTTTGAAACCCCTTCAGGAATGGGGACTCCACCCCTGCCCTGGGCAGCCTGGGCCAGCCCTTGGCAGCCCTTGCGGGGAGGAAATATTTCCTAATGTCCAGCCTAAAGCTCTGCTGCTGCAGGGTGGCTGCCTGTGACTCTCTGGTCACAACTGGAGACTTGCCGTGATCCTATGACCAGCCTTGAGCCCTGTGGCTCTCTGGTAACAGCTTTGTCTTTTTTTACTGCTGGAGAGGTTTGATTTATGTTGCTAATTTATTTTTATCAGCTGAAGTTTTGGGGTCTTGTTAGTAATTAGTTCCCAGTGTGTGCATTGCTAGTACGGGGTGGGATGTTCATCACTTCAGCTATCAACAGAGGTCATCAGGTTGGAGTTGAAGTTAGTTTAAGCCATTTCGATCGCAACAAAGGCTTCTAAATCCTCAGCATTGTTGTCACCCTCATTCGGACATCCTGAATTGCACCTGCATGTCAATAGTTTAGAGTGGGGAGTTCTGAGGATGCCCTCTCTTTCCCGTGGGGGTTTCCACTCAAGAGAAAGCAGAACAGGACACTGGGTGCTTTTGTTTCCAGTGCCTAGGCTGTGACTGTGTCGAAAGTGCAGGAGTTTGGGGCTTTTGACCGGTGTTGGCGATACGCAGGGGCCAGCTCTGCGACTTACACGTCGACCGTGCGTTTAAACAAGGCATTTGCTAATTTCTCCTCTATGCCTATATTTAGTTTATTTCTTCTAGAAGGTTCTTGTTTTAGGATGATAAAAGTATATAATAAACAGATATTATTCATAACTGATACAGAATCTCTTAGAATATCAGAAATTCAGAGCTCTTGAGAGCTGAGAACTGCCTTTACACCATGTCCTTATGGAGGTCTTCCCTCTGCCCACTCTTTTAATAGAGAAGATCTGTTTTTAACATTTTTAAAGATGTGTTTAAAGCTGCTATTTCAGGATACATTCTGATATTTTCCTTTGCCTGAAGCAGCTGGTGTCCCCCTGAATCCCGAACAGGATGTTTGCCTGTGATACTGAAGAAGCCTTAGAGCTCTGCCTGTGTAAACACATTTCCAGTTGCTTCCGAATGCCCTGCCAGTGTGTCAGAGTCAGGTAAATAAACCAACTACATTAATTGCTCCAACATCCCTTGAGTGCCTCCACTTTGTGGGTTTTACAGTAATGTTAATGTATTGTAATCCATTATTATCTGCAAAATTAAAATTTTCTTTCTTTGCCTGCATCTGCCACTGTTAATTCAGAAGCTCTAATAAATGCATTGAAAGAGGGAAGCAATAAGCAAAAGAAAGTCCCTCTGGGAATGTATAATTTCACTTTTACTCATGGCTCTTCATGCTGGCTTGAAAGAAAATAAGCAGTGTAAACATGTAAAGTTAGCATGCTGCTAAAGTGAGACTACAAAGCAAAGTCATAAACCCCTCTGTAGCTGTTGCTCTTGCATTTATTATAGAAATGGGAAGGATTGAGACTAAGTGCATGCAGTGATGCCCTGAAAGTGGATCTCAGACTCATGTGGAAGGACCAAGACTGCGTGGAAGCTGTGAGCAGTGTCATGCACTGGAATGTGCATGTGGGACACACTGGGTCAGTCATTTTTTATCAAGAAAAATGATAGACCATCAGAAAGCTGAGATTCACCAAGGAAAGGAGGAAAATCCCTGGGGGACCCGTGTGTGTCCACAGCATATCAGTAAGAAAAAAAGGTGGTTGGATGGGCAGGTGAAGCTCTCTGAGACCAAACAGTTTTGATTTGAACGCCGTCATCTCACCACCGTTTGGGAGTTGGCCAATACTGAATGTCCGTTTCTCCTGCTAATTTTAAGTGCCAGAGGATATTAGGAGATGTCAGACACAGATACTGAGTTTATCCACTGTCTGGCTTCAGAGGAGTAGGTGAGCATGAGACAGCCTGGGACATGCTGAACAGCTGGGATATGTCAGAGAGAATCACAGAGATCCAGGCAGAGTGAAGGAAGAAATTGGGGTGGGAGCAAGATGGTGAAAAAGAAGGAAAGAAAGCGGAGGGGGGCTGGATGTCTGAGGAAGCCTTTATATTTAAAAGGTTTTTTGCAAGGTTGGACTCAGGCAGAAGTGGGAGAAGTTGAACTGCCTGGAGCAGCAGAAACATTTGAAAGCAGCACGGCCACCCAGGAGACATCAGGAAGAAGCTACCATACAGGGAGGGTGCAGCGAAGTGCGTGGCAGAAGCAGGAGGTGTGCAGAGTTCCGCTTGCCAGCGCCTAGCTGTAGTCTGCTGGGGCTTCTGTAGAGTTCCAGAGGTGATGCTGGTTCAATGCCTGACTGCGAGTGACACATCTGACAATTGCCACCTACTCCACAGTCTGTCTCGAAGCACCCTGGCCTCACAAGGGTTCTTCTGTACCTGGGAGTCAGGAATGCTGCAGACCAGAGTGCTGGGGCACAAGCCGTGCAGGGCAGGTGAGCAGCAGTTTAGGGGGTAGAATGTGACACATGTCCTCCTGAGATAATCTTCTGCCATTAATCTAATCGCTGTAATTAGTCACAGTGTGCTTAATGGTGATGTCCCCTGGGACTCGGTTCAGAAACGTCCTCCTGCTATGTGCCTGGAGGGTGCTGGATACTGGGGGTAAAGCCCGGGTTGGACAGGGCTTTGTGCAACCTGGCCCGTGGCAGGGGGGTGGAACTATGTGATCTTTCAGGTCTCTTCCAGCTCAAACCATTCTGTGGTTGGCTGATAACACTGTTAGTGTCATCCACCATAACAGGAGACATCTGAACAGAGCCCAGGGCAGCAGAGCACAATTTTCAGCACTTGCAATAGCAAGATACGTGCGGAGGAGTGCGGGTGAACGGTACGAAAGGGATAAACCCGTTGTGCTGAATGGGGTGTATATTTTTATACAGGGGTGAGTTAGCCCCTGTTGGGTTATTTGTCTCGGGGGGTTTCTGCCTTTAGGAGATATTCTAGAGGCAGAGTGTCAGTCTCCAGCTGCTGGGGCACCGACAAATCCAGGAACAGGCATGTAAAGTTCAGTGATAAGGTTTTTATGCAGACATAAAGCAATTGCAGTGAAATAAAAGAGGTTCTTTAATTTCATGAGGCTTAAAAATGGCTACAGCTCATAAGGCCATACAAATCTCTCTCGATTTTCTAATGTGCAGCAGCACAGGGCTTTGCAGAATAAATGGAGCTAATCATTTCTTGGAGCGGGGCTGATCCATTGCTTGAGAAGCTGAGAGCCAGGGTTTGTTCCCTTGAGTCAGTTATAAACTCCTTTATTCTGCCTTAAAATGTTAATAAACAGAGCCATGGAACTTCATGGATGTTTGTAAAGCTGCGCGAATTGCTGTGGTGAAAGATTGTCCTTTATGAAGTAGATGGTGTTATTCCCAGACTCCTGTAGGGTAGAGCACCCTCCTTTTGTGTGCCTTGGACTTAAGGGCTCTATAGTAATTGCTGAAGCCTTGAGTATTCACAATGAATTGTGGAAGAAGAATGGAACCATAGCCAAACTTTCTGTTTATGTAGGTAAGGAAACAGCTTTGCATTTAGTGAATGTGTGTATTTGCCAGCCTTTCACAGACATAAAAAAAATGCTGTTAGAGTAGAACAAAGCAACTTTAACTAACATTAAGTAGAGCTTCTCTGCAGGAATAAGATAAATATCAGGCAATAAGTAACTGTGAAGCCCCTCAGAAAAGCAACGCTATAGAAATACACACACACTTTGCTGCTCGTGTCCCATGTTCATTAAAAAGCTTCAAATGGTGTGAATATGCCATCAGCAACATCTGTTTCCTGAGTTCTCTTGAGAAGATGCTGATCTACATTTAGTTATGTACCGTCTCATTTCCAGAAGCCTCAGATTTCCGCTCCTTTGAAGAGAGTACCAGCAATGCTTTTGGTTTCAAGCAGCGCTTCATCTTCTCCCAAGTAACAAGTGGTAGGACGAGAGGAAATGGCCTCAAGTTGCACCAGGCAAGGTTTAAGTTGGACATTTGAAAAAACTTCTTCATTGAAAGGGTTGTTAGGCCATGGAACAGGCTGCCCAGGGCAGTGGTGGAGTCCCCATGACTAGAGGGATTTCAAAGCCGTGGAGATGTGGTGCTGAGGGACATGGTTCAGTAGTGACCTGGCAGTGCTGGGTTAATGATTGGACTCGATGATCTTAGAGGTCATTTCCAACCTAAACGATTCTATGACTTTATGATTCTGTAGCTTCTCTGCCCCTCCCATGGCCTTGTACAAACAATGCAAAGTGTTTCTCACAAGTTCAACAGCTACGCTGGTTTACGTGTGGACTGCAGATTTTAGTAGACAGAGAAAATGCTTCTAAAGAGGAGCTCTGGTTTTTAAAAGTAGCTTCAAAAATGGCAGTGAGATGGTCCATAGTTAATGCCTCCCAATGATTTCTTAGTTTAGCCAGAAAAAAAGAAATATATTCTTATCCTTTTAGTATATTAGTTATCTTAGTTTTATGCTAATGTAATTCTAATGAAACCAGTAACAGTGCAGTGCTATAAAACAAGTATAACGTAGTGGAAATGACCATAGTGGTCCTACTCATCAGCTCAGAGCTGAACTTTTTGTGTGAGCATTAAGTTTGGTATTTTTGGTCCATCAGTGACAATATTTTCTATTTAAAACTTTTAACATCAGAGCACTATAAAACCACCATGACTTCTCATATCCTTGTCATTGTAGAGATCTAGTGCTAGTGTCTAACTGATGAATTAGAGACTTTACATCATCGTTACGGATATGCCATCACCGGTGCCGTATCTGTAAGAGTAATTCTGGCAAGAAGCATTAAATGTTATCATCGCTCTTCCAGATAGTCTCAGGAGAAGCCAAAGGATGATGTCATGTCTAAGCAGCCCTTTAATCTGAGATGTATCTATTAATGTCCTGATTTACGTGTTTCTGCGATGGTGTGAAGGATCAGGGTCTACACTGAAGCTCTGTGGTTTGTTGGTTTGGGTTTTTGTGTGGTGTGTGTTTGTGTTTCTTTTTTTTTCTTTCCCCTGGGCTGTCAATTTTTCAACTTCAGCAGTAAACACTTTTCAATAAAAATTATGTATTTTTTAGATTGATCTCTATATATCTGCACACATATACAGATCATACACATGTGTGTTTGGTTTAGCTTTTATGATTTGGTTGTTTTCATACCCATGTCCCAGTCCTGGAAAAAGCTCAGACCAGATTATGTCATCTGGGTTTCCTGGATTGAGTGAATTTTGGTGTGATTTGTTTCTTTGCTTGTTTATCAGAATTCTTCTATACTAATAGCAGCCTTAACGCAGTTGAATTTTTATTGCCAGAAATGCTTTTGCTGAAAGAATTGACTTGTTTTTTTTCCTTTTCAATTCTATGTGCTGATATAAATCCTACCAACAAAAGACAATGTCATTGCTATAGGCTGTGCCTGTGATAGAATTTGCTGCTTCGGTTGTGCCAAGATGGGTTGTACTTGCATAATGATACCAGCAAACCATTTCTGAAGTAGACCTTGCCTGAGGCGCATACTTAACTTTACATACTGCAACTAATTTCAGTGATTTCAGAAATTATTTGTAAGACAAAATCTTGGCCCCCGCATCCTCCAGACTTCAGTGGAGCTAGAAGCCACCCACAGGGTATAACACATTTTCAAACTCTGGACGAGAGCTGATAGGATCCCTGGGGCTACAACAGAGGTAGAAATTGATCTTTTGATATTGAAGAAGAGGTGAGAGAGACTTGTGGGTAAACTCTGGAAAACTTTGCAATGGTACATAACTTATTATTGATGTGAAAGAGAGAAGGGAATTAGCAGAGGCTTGCACAGAAAGCAGTAACATTGCTGAAGGGATTGTCTAGGAAAATGGCCTTTAAAGCATCATTTTGGATAAATAGCTGTGGAACAAGATTGCATTTGTCAAGAGAGTTTTATCTCTGCAGATGAGAGGATGCTATGGATGGCCTGTTAGCGACACTGTGCGGAAACCGTCTGCCAGGCTGAGGTATGGCTCAGCTAGAAGATACAAGAATCAAGAGCGAGCTCTGAGATGAAAATGGTATTCAAGTTATGAGCTGGTGCGACAGTGCAACGGGAAGGTGCTGTTACTGTTCACAAGTCGTGAGGAAAGATGATAAAAGGCAGGAGAGTCTGGGAAGAAAATTAAGATGTCTGCTTTAGCCATGATGAGTTTGTGGTAATTGCTGAACATAACAACAGAAAAAACACAAGAAAACAAGCTGACAGACCCATCTGAACAGAAGGTGTGTCATGTGGTATGTCATCAGGATTGCTGAATGTGTGTTTGCAAACGAGATGAAACGCGGAAGGGAAAGAGAGGGAGCAAAAAAAGGACAGAGACCAGTGGAACTACAGAAAAAAACTGAAAGGTTGTGGAGCGTGAGGAGAGTTCAGCAGAGGACACACTGAGGGAGCAGTCAGAACTAGGAGAAGGATTCAGGGAATGGTGGCTCTGAAGGTGTGAAAAGAAATAGCACAACAGCAGGAGCATGGCCAAAGCTACTGAACGGCCTACCTAAATAATTGTAAAGGTATTGTTAGAAGTCATTCCCATTGACTACAAGACCATAAGCAAGACATTTCTAGGCTGGATTTGTTTGTAAGGAATGCTAGATAATAATTATAGTCATCTCAGAGTGGCTTACATGTTTTGGTGTGGATTTCTCAAGGTGAGAGGGACTAAAGCATACTTGAATTTGTTACGAAGAGCTAACAGATGAGAAGGTTGATTGGGGGCAGGTCTGAGAACAAGATGAGCTCATCCTCTGTTTATGAGTTGGTTAGAGGAGACACTTTTCATGCAATCATAAGTGAATGATCCCTTGAACAAGAAAATTAATGACTTGAACTGTAAATAAGACAGTCACATTGGACTAGTCATGTAACCCCATGGTCTACAACATATATTTAATGAGAACATGGCTCTTTAAGTGTGACTACTTTTTGTGGTCTGAGTGAACCTATGTCCAACTCTGAGTGCCTTTAAAAGTTGTTTATTGTGGCATTTGGGAGGCATGATGGACACGTACGCGAGATTGTGAGGACTAAAGCACGGTGAGAGCAGTGTCTTCCTGATGTCATGCATCAAATATTGCATGGGGCAGGCTGAGCTGCTGCGAATGCCACATGAAGCCCTTCACCATCCAGGAATTATTCCATGCCTTTCTGGTATCTTAGGCATGCATTCATGCCTCAGTAGAGAACGCTCGTGCTGTGCCCCAGGAGACACATGCTTCTGGTTCTTCCCAACCGGTTTTGCACTCCCTTGTGCAGTATCACTGGTACAAGTTAGATTACTTACTTTGCTGCATTTGTCCTTTTTCAAGTATGTTTTGCAGAGATTTGACCAAGATTCCATCATCTCTTAATCTAGTCAGTGTGCAGCGTTCAGATGGGCCAGCTGAGGCACTGGGTTAATACTGGTGCAGGCAGGGAGTTGTTGAACGATGGTGTAATGTGAACGGTTTCAGGTAATTAGCACCTGCAGTTCTGTTCCATTTTGTTTCCTCCGAGTGAATGCTGTAATGGACTGTCCCTGAAGTTGGTGGAAGACGAGGAGATAGCAAGTGCTTTCCGTCTGTAAACATCACTGTGGAAACGCGGTGGCTCCGTCCTGCTCTCCCTGAGCGTGCTCAGCACCGGTGAGCATTAAGGGGACTTAACATCTGCTCCAGTGCAATGTGCCCCATAGCCTCTGGGTAATAGAAACCCTTATCTTGCATTTCCATGTTGCCACGTGGAACAAAAAGCATTGTACAAACAAATCCACCCCATCCCTCCATGGGTATTTTGTCTTGCTTCTTTCTTCCTGAGAGCTAATTTGCAATGAGACAGCCCAAGGCTGACAAAAGAGAGCTTTGTTACTTTCTGCTAGCTTAGAGAGAGACAAGGGGAGGCTTCTTGACTGCTGCTGTCACTGTCCAGACCTTTTCTAAGCTTTATCTTCTCTGTCTGTGGAGTTTGTGAGGTGAAAATCACCTCTCCTGGAAATGCCGTGTAGATTCCATAGGATAAAATCACTGTTGGCAGGTTTGACTGCGGCTCCTGAGTTACAGAGTTGTTGCCGTATCCAGGTGGCTTCAGACAGCTCTAAATTCTAAAGGCTGTGAGAAATACCAGTATCAGCAAAGAGGCCAACCTGAGCACTTTCCTGCCCTACGCTGCTGTTTGCTGCCCTACCAGTTGCCTTGATGTGACTGTAAATGGGGCTGCACCGGGGAACTAGAACATTGAAATGATGGGGAGTCAGAAACATGGCAGAAACAGGAAGGGGTCTTTTGATCTCAAAGTGACCTAGTTTATCACATGGCCTTACAGACATTTAAATGTGCAAATTGAGGTGCTGAGTTGCAGCATGGGGAGGTTAATGAAGGAACAGGGATTTAGGACAGACTTATAGTGCCCTTAGACAACCAGCAGAACAACTGACAGCTGATTTTCCTCTGGAGCTGTTTAACTCCTTCAGGAGGTTTCTGCCGCCATCCTAAGCCTTGCAAACTGCAGAATTCAGGAGTTGGTTTGTTGCAGGTACTGAAGCATGCAGTTAAAGTCCTAATCCCTGCACCTCTCTTGTACTGTGCCTTGAAACCCAGACTGGTTTTGCAGCACTGTAAGGTGGCAGTGTCAGTAAATATCATCTGTAAAAAAACCCAAACAAAACAGCCCACCATCCCACAGAATCCCCTGTGACAAAAGTTCTGTACTTGGGCAGCTTCTGCAGCCTCACCTACAATGTCTGTATAGATTCTGGGAGGGAATTGCTTTGGAGAAAGTGCCTCTTCCTTTATATAGGGAAAAAATCCCCCAGTAATTATGCATTTGGTGTGGTTGTGACGACTCCTCTTTATTCTGTCTGCTGACAGTCTCTCTGGGCTAGAATGTCACACTTGTCCCCCTTTCAGCATTGAGATGTGCATCATGCTGCTGGCCCTCAGAATGAGGGGAGAGATGGGGTCAAAGGAAATGTTCTCCTTGTAGGTGTTCCTGTGGAAAGGAGCCATTATGAATGTCTTTGGTTTTCCCTGGTGCTTTCCACAAGCATTTTGGCTACACAGTATTTCTCAAAACATTTCTAGGTCGAATCAATCTTTTTTTTTGTAACAGCTTTGACCTCACTCGTATCTATATATATGACCAGCTGTTCCCAAGATAAGTGATACAAAGAGGTAAGGAGAGAAAGAGCAAACAGAGGGAGCAATTACTCTTTTGTCTCTTCCACCACTGAGAAAGAAGGAGAGAAAAAAGGTAGAGGAGAAGCACATGGCTGTAGTTGCTTTCCCCCTGCCATTGCTCCACCATGCAGCAAATATCTAAAGGACTTGTGATTGCCCCAGTATGAAGACCATTCAGCCACTGGAGTTGCTGAATGGTCCACAGTTGTGCATGCTGCTGCAAATGCTGCCTGGGGAGGAGGGGGTGGGCAAGTGATAACTACCTTTGCCAGCCATTAAATTGTCACAGCTGTACAGGCATGAGATTATCTCAGTGCTTTTCAAATGTTCCTGTTACCATACTCTGATCAGACATGTACGTCGTGCTTCCAGTTTAAGAAACGTCGTTGTAGTTCGTGGTCTCTCTAATCCACATTACAGAGCCATGTTCCTCCTTCATCTTGCATCTTGGAGAATGTACCATAGAAGAAAAAACCCAGTATCCTCCTACAGAAGTTTTGTACAAGTTTATTGAGGGCATTAACATATACACTGATAACTCTTAAGATGAGAGCCATCCATTCACAATGGGCATTTTAGCAGCTGAGGAAAATGACCATCACTAGAAGTCCACAAAAGCCCAAGCAGCTTCCAAAAATGTCAGTTACTCCTTATGGATGGTGAAATCAGCCTCCAGAGAGAGCTATGTGCTGCATTTCTGGTATCCAAGCTATCCTACCCTATTCCCAAAGTCTAGGAAAAGGAAGTAGGATTATCCTGATTTTAGAGATTTAACTGGAAGCAGAGCAAGTGTCAGTTAAATGATTTACCCAAAGTTAGAGAAGTGGCTTGTGTCAGAGCCAGGGTTTGAATCATAATCATCTGAATCTCAGCCTGGTGCTTCAGCCTCCAAAGGAGGTGGTGGTTGTGGTGAGGAAAAGCTTGCAGTCAGTCCCAGCTGCAGCTCTGGTGAAGTGACTGGCCAGAAAAATGAATGTTAGCCAAATGTTTTTCATATCTGTGTTTGTGTGAGAGAAGCTGTGCGTGCTCTAATTTGGTAAAACTTCAACTTTGTCTCTTAATTAGAAGTTGTTATCTAAAAACTTTGCAGTACTCCCACATTTCTCCTGACAGCTTGGGCTGTGTGGCACAGACAAGCTAGGATGGCTTTAAATGTCAAAATATGCTTTTCCTTCTTGTGTGTGTATATATATCAACGCATTATCTGGTAAAATAAAGCCCTGCAGTGTGACAGATTACGTTCCTTTGTCATTGCTCTTCAAAAGGATTTATAGCTGTCGAGAAATTTGCACTCCTAGAAACGCTGGAAACCTTGATTCATCTGGGCTGCAAAGGCAGCCAGGCCTTGCTCTCCGCGTACCTCGTGCTGGAATGTTGGAGGAGCAGGTTTGGATGGGTTTGGTTTTGAATGCTTTCTCTGGCCTTGCCCATTACAGGCTTTATTTCATGCAGAACTCCCAACTGTTTTCCTCAGCTTTATTAGCGACCTTTTTTTGTGGGAATAAAGAAGTAGGAAGCTTGTCTCCTGACAAAGCTGGTTCTTCGCTCTGTCCAGCTGGGTGGCCGCTGCTGCTGCGATGTTTGTGCGTCTTTGCCAATTAGGAATGTTCAAAGTGGTTGAAGTTTTATGAAGTATTATGAAGTTTTGTAGTTGCATTAGGTGTGTGTGTGAGGCAGGCTGGAGAGATGTATGCACATCACCTATGGATATGTTATGCTACTAGGAATACTACTATATGCTACTGCTGAAGAATGTGGGAATAAATAGAGGCAAATTGAAACATCTGATGCCTTAAACGTGGGTGTCACCAATAATTTCTAGCTAGGCAAAAATCAGAAACTGCTGATTCCAGTTAGCTTTCCTCTTTCCTTTGAAAATATTTAATGTTGAGCTTTCTTTACTATGCAGGAGCATCCTTTTGTATTCTGCATAGATCCAAAGGCCTGTGTTGTCCTTGAAGGGTCCCTAGCAGGGATACTGGAGGTGCTGGTGATTAACAAAGCTTAAGCTTTGGAAACCTTAAAACTGTGTGGTCTGGTTATCAGCTGAGTCTCCAGGTTGAGAGACACTGTTCAAACAACAGCTGCAGGTAGGAAATTACAGACAGACAGCAACAGGGGCTTCAGCAGCACTGCAGGTTCCACTTAAATGTCTGGCCTTTTTGCAGGAGATGTATCACATTAGTCAGGGATTGTTGTGTTTTCTGCCTTTTGGTTTCCCCAGATTCATTTACTGAGTTAGATGCTCTGTTGCCTTGAGAGAAAACCTGTGAATTCAAAGCCACAGCTGGAATTGCCTTTTTCTTGGGCTGCCCTTCTGGCTGCGGGTGGGTGAACTCTGCACACTCACAGCAGCAGCAGCCTGGCAAACTGGTAGGTCACAACACTCTTCTTCTGCCTAAAATGAAGAAGAGGAGACTAATTCTGATTAAAATGCAGCCACAGCCTCTAATAGTGTAGTATTAATAGCAATACTGGCCTTAACAAAAATAGCTGTTAAATGGGGAGTAAAAAGCTCTCCATGTTTGCTGAAGTTGTAATGAAAATGGTGGAGCTGTTCTAAATACAATGTTCTTGGCTAAAATGATTATGGCTTAACAATTTTCCAATGCATTGCATTGGGTTATTTCCAGCACATTCGGATCCTGGTGTTGTAAAGGTTTAATAGAAAAATCTCGACAGTGAGCTTTACCAGTGCCAGAGGAAAAGGAAGGCAGCGTTTGTGAAATCCTCTCACACTCTTCACTCACCACCTTGACGTTGCTCCCGTGCGCAGTTGTTGTCATCTCTATATGTGTCTAAGTGTCTCCAGAAACACTCGGCCCGGTGTGTAGCTGTGGATTGCCAAGTGGATGGGAGTGGTGCAGACTCCAGGAGCCTGACAGTCCTGAGAGCCTGTAAATGCACAGGGGGACTCCTGGGTGGGGATTTAATCCGCCATGTTCCGCAGAGGGAGCCGGAGCTGGGCCAGTCTGCAGCGCGTGGAGCCTCAGCACAGTGATGGATCTTTGATGGAAATTATGACTTTTAGGCAAAACTTGAATTTGTGAGGACTGAAGCGTGCACGGGTTAATGCTGAACTGCCAAGCGGGGCCAGGAGTTACATCTGACAGATCTCTGGTAGATGCCAAGGAATGCAAGGAAAATTTAAATGCCAGCCTCTGCGATAATGGTAGAACAATAGTAGTTGAGAAAATGCACAGAAGTATTTTATTCCAAATGGCAAAATGACTAATGCTGTTCATTTATGATCTGCACAGTGGGAAAGTGCTTCGCCTCCACGTAGCTGTGATTTCAGTTTGTAGCAAAGACTTGGCTCAGTAGCAGAAACTTGAACATTGGGTGGCTTCAGCTTTCATTAATTGTAGATTCTGTTTCTTGTTTCTCCAGAACAGGGGCTGAACATTCCTTGGTGTGTTTTTGCTGATCCCTAATGGCCTTTGTAAGTGGAAGGAGGAACACGTGTGTTCAGAAGTCCTCCTGCTGGCCTGCGAGAATATTACTTTCTTTTCCTTTTTGTGTATTCTGTAGTAAATGGAGAAGAATAATTTATGTCTCCTGAGGCCAAGAACTGCACAGAACCTCAGGTGGCGTTACGGTGTTTGTAACTGTAGAGAGCACGTTGCTGAGTAGGCAGGACACCCCAGGAGCAGTGGATTGCTAAGACTCTGTGAAAGTTGCTTGTTTATCTCAGGCTGAAGACAGCAATTTGGGTGACAGGAGCATTCCCGTTTGCAGTCAGTGCACCAGGAAATATCCTGCTTTTTATCTCTGGGTGTTGCATGTGAGGAAAAAACGCAACATAGCCTTGGCTGGCCTTATCAGACAGGCAGAGACAGCCCCCTGACGACTCCTGTGTCGATTACTTTGATGAAGAAATAATATTAATAGTCATAATAAAGTATTTTCTGTGCTCCTATGAAAATCCTTTGCAGAGAAGGTGTATGACTGTGCAAGCTGAAGAAATTGGATGTCTATTGCTGTCTGTTAGTCAGTGGGTTATCCAAAGCTTTTAAGTAAGCCAGGGACGTAATGCTTTT
Source organism: Megaceryle maxima (assembly GCA_024605025.1). NCBI lineage: Eukaryota > Metazoa > Chordata > Aves > Coraciiformes > Cerylidae > Megaceryle > Megaceryle maxima. Next base: position 97,424 of record JANHGN010015723.1, read on the forward strand.
GGAATCCCTGTGTTAGTGTTCACTGCTAACACCTCTGTGTTTTGGTAGCTGTGGTGGATGTATGTGAGGGAAGAGTAACAGGAAAGGGTGTTATGTTTTAGTAAAGCTGATACACCTTGAGGGCACAGACAATCTCTGGGAACCAGTAAGCTTCAGGAAACCAGAAACTGGTGGAGAGTAATTGTGATCTGAGCACTTTCAGAAATTCTCTCCTAAGAACACTTTGATGCAGATGGTAAACACTTAGAAGACAAGAGCGTGTACATACTGAAGATGAGCCAGCACGTGCCCAGGAGGCCAAGGCCACCAGCAGCCTGGCTTGTGTTAACAGTAGTGTGGCCAGCAGGATCACTGGGGATTGTCCATCCCCCTGGACTGGGTACTGGGGAGGCTGCCACTTGAATTCTGGGTTCAGTTTTGGGCCCCTCACTTCCAGAAGGACATTGAGGGGCTGGAGCGTGGCCAGACAAGGGCAATGGAGCAGGAGAAGGGTCTAGAGCACAAGCCTGGTGAGGAGTGGCTGAGGGACCTGGGGTTGTTCAGCCTGGAGAAAAGGAAGCTCGGGGGAGACCTTCTTGCTCTCTTACAGCTCCCTAACAGGAGGTTGGAGCCAAGTGGGGCCAGTCTTCCTGGAGCCTTCTCTTCTCCGGGCTGAAGCCCCCCAGCTCTCCCAGCCTGGCTCCCAGCAGAGGGGTTCCAACCCTCCCAGCACTGCTGGGGCTCCTCTGGCCCTGCTCCAACAGGTCCCTGTCTCTCCTGTACTGAGGAGTCCAGAGCTGGCCCCAGCACTGCAGGGGGGTCTCACCAGAGCCCTGGGAGCAGAGGGGCAGGATCCCCCCTGGCCCTGCTGCCCACGCTGCTGGGGGTGCAGCCCTGGGTGTGGTTGGGGGTTTCTGGGCTGCACTCACACCTTCTTGGCTCGTGTTGAGCTTTTCATCAACCATCACGCTAAAGTCTTCTCCTGGGGGCTGCTTTCAATCCATTCTCTGCCCAGCCTGTGCTTGCGCACTACTGCACTCAATCAATGGCTGCTTCTCACAAATACAAAACAACTATGCCTTTCTTAGTCTTCCTCTCTGGAAAGCCTGGAAATGCTGAAAAAATGTTTCATCCACTACAAATCAGACAAGCTAAATAGCATTTTTTACATGCACTGTCCAAAATTGAATTACCAGAGGAAGAAGAGTAATATTTTTTGGTTTGTTTTCTGTGGAATGCTGCGTGTGTGATTCCATTTAGAAAAGATAAAATGCTGAAAATTTATGTTACTGTCTTGTTATGATTGTATTTGGTCCTCCATTTCCTCCCAGTCTGCGTTCTAAGGAACAGGGCTAGGAGCAGTTACGTGAATGTAGTAGCACAGAGGTTTATAGTTGTTTTGGTTTTTTTTCAGTAGGTGCTGTGTCATTCCTTGTTTGTATTTATATTTTTACAGAGGTTTCTGACATTTTAGCTCTTGTTGCAGGAAAGGGAAATAGAGAGGAGATGAGGGAAGAAATGAGTAGGGAAAAACCAAGCTGTGACCTAAGAAAGAATGTAGGGAGAGTATCTACAAGAATTTCTGAAAGAAGCCCCTGATTTGATTTGTTTTACATTATCTGACAAGTAACATATAACAATAAAAGAAGCCAAAATTAAAGGTAAACACATGGGAGGTGGGTTTCAGAACCGAACTGAAAATGTTGCCATTTTCTGTTGCCAATTTGACATTTATTGTTGCAGGGAACTTGATGTTTCTGTTGTGAGTAGAATTAAGCTTACCTGCTAGCCAATGCACCCCACACCTACCCTCAGATTTCATTGACTGACAATTCTGTTGTACACAAAGACGAGTGCCCTTCAAGTTACAGACACATTCCATTCCAATAGCTGCATGGCTTCAGCTAATTTATATATTGAATAGCTGTGTTGCAAGGCCTTGAGTTGAGGAAGGATGGCAGTTCTGAGTCACAGCACCATTAGCACAAAATCCTTTTTCAACAGTCGCTCAGAGCAAATGCTTTAGGAAATAGGAAAAGAAATCAGACGTGTAGTGATAATTCTGGAGTGTCCTGACTCTACATAGAAGCCATCAAGCAACACGGCTGCATCAGTGCGAGCCCTGAGCAGAGGCTGAGGGATGCTGCTGCCAGTTCTCCTCTTTGAAACAGGAGTAAGTGCAAATGTCCCAGCTTCAGCTTCCCTTGTTTGCAGCTGGGATTTGCATCAGTTCAGGGGGCTCAGTTCCTGGCCTCAGCATCCCGAGTGGGATTGGTTCTGTAAATGTCTCACCCCAGTGAAGTGGGTAAAGCTCCGCGCAGCGCTGGGTGTAACGTTGCAAGGGCTGGAGTGCAAGTGAAGCCTGTAGTTCCCAAATGCCCTGCTCTGTGTTTGCAGACCTGGCTCTTGGTGGCTATAGAGATGATTGTCACTCTCAGGCACGTGCATTTTGGATGATGACTCGTTACGATGTCTAGCACCTGAGGCTGTTGAAGGGGAGGAAAGAAATGCACGTTTGTGGGTGTCTCTCCATGTTCCGTTTGCGTGCAAGTGCAAAAGGTTTAGCAGGCAGTTTGTTTGGGATTGAAGCTAGAAATATAGCTCCTTTAGAGGAATCACCTTCTTCCCCCTCCTTTCTGCGCCATGTCCCCAGAGCAGTGCTAGCAAGTGGCAGCAATTAGTTCATCTGTCAGGTCATTCCCTTCACTCTCTAAGCAGGATCCACAGCCTGACTGTAACTCTTCAAGTAAGACCTGGAGATGCCTCAAGAGTTTCTGCATCACAACTGCTGTTTGTAATCATAGAAGCAGAGTCATTTTGGTTGGAAAAGACCTTCAAGATCATCGAGTCCAACCGTTAACCCAACACTGACAATCCCATATGTAGTAATTTGATATTTTCCCTGAAAATGTAAACTACAAAACTGATAAATTGGTTTCAGATTCTTTTTCCTGTTGGTCTTCAGTTCTGTGTACTGTTTAACACCCCTGATCCATTATAGGTTTTCTCCTATAAGCATATAGAATCTTTATGAAAAAGTCATTTGAGCTTTCTTCATTATGCCTGAAAATGTCCTAGAAGATGCCCAGCATGGGGCTAATTCTCAAAAGTGAGATGAGTAGTGTAGATTTTCGGGGAGACCAAAAACTTTAAAACTTGTTGGAATTTGACACCTTAAATTGCTACATTTTTTTCATTTGTTTCCCCTCCTTCCTCCTTTTTTAGAAATTAAAGCCTCTTAGGTAATTGTCACGGTGACTGCTCCATTACTTTTGGTTATTTCTTCTTTTCATACCTAAAATGTACTTTCTGTATGACTGGTTTTGTTGGCTTTTTTTTTTTCTTTGTCTTTTGACCATTGTTCTCAAGCCACTTCCCTATGGCATAAAATCAAGGATAAAGGGGAAAAGATCAGCTTTTAAGAGTAAGCATGTAAATAAATATTTTAAACTCTTCATTTAGAAGCAAATGTGGAGGCCTGCACAGATGGCCTCCTATTGCTACTCCCAGTTTTAGACGCTCCTTTGACCATCCCTCAGCATCACAGTACCAGTCAGTGTGTTCAGCTGGGAGAATGGTGAATAATTTCCTGGCTGGTGTTGGCAGTCTCCAAGGGAGCCTGGTTAAAAATTCATGGAGGTTATCTTGGCTCTTCACCTTCTGGTTTTCAAAAAGTTTGAAGCTTGCTGAATAAGGTATTAAAAGCTTGAAGGTATCAGACAGCCTCAGGTTTGTATTAGTGGGTTTTTTCCCCTTTGAATTCTGTTTGGTAGTGTGCAAGCAGAACCTTAAATATTCTGCTGGAAAGGAATGGGCTTTATACCAGTCCTTTACACTTTTGTATTTGTGAAAGCCAATAATTTGAGGCACTGTCTGTTCTTGAACTGGTCATAATTTAGCAGTTAGGAAACAAGAATTCCTAATTCTTAGGTGAAAAGTGATAGAAACTGTGAAGCTACTTGTGTAGGGTTTCTGGTAGCTCCACTCGGCGTTTTGTAGCTGACAGGGTTTCTGGTGTCTCGCTGCAAATGAAAGGGACTTCTGGAGAGTCAGCTCATTGTGGAAATAGCAGAAAGCTGCTCACTGAGAATAATCTCTCATAGAGACACAAATTCACAGCAACAGCATTTCTTCTGCTTTATTTCCCACAGCACTCGGCTAAAGTGGCTCAGCCTTCCGGACATTACAGGCTTTATTTGTTTAACACCTTTTCATAGCTTTAGGTCACTGATGTCAGATCTGGCCCACTTAAGGTATGTTTCATGTTCTTCCACACAGCTTTCTCATTCCCCAAGGGGTTCCCTTCATTACTCTTCTCCTCGCCCTCCCCCTACACTTTCTGAATACGCTCCCTGTGAGTGTGGAACAGCAAGGGGTAGATTCCCAGTACAAGGTCTTGCTTAAAAGGGCCAGATCCCTCCAAGCTGCAGAATCACGGTCTGCATGATACTGAGGTACTCAGTTGTGAGTGATCTGAGAAACATTCCTGTAAAATTATTCTGTTACTTTGCCATAAATGGAGTATCTTCAGAATGCCAATTGCCCCAGCTTTGGGTATGTCTAGTCAAAAATTTGTCTTTAAGTTACGCGTTAAGCATGTTAGCGTTAAGGTGACTCTAGGTATATGTGTGTGCTATAGGATCTATTGCATCTGCACTTTGAAGGGGGCTTAGAGGGATTGCTGCCCTTAAAACTCTCTTGGAAGCTTTGTAAGTTATGGTTGATGGTGATGGTAACTGTCTTCCCATGGACTTGGCAATCTTACCCTCGGCACGTTATTTCTTTCAGCATCCTGAAAATTCTAGATGACAGGGACCTTTTTTTTTTTTTTTAATGTAAGATTTGATACCATTGAGCTGCTAATTCTCACCTGAGCCTCCATGTACTTCCAAAGGTTAAGAATTAATGACAGACTGTTGTCAGTAGTTCTGTCAGTTTTGTATTGTGCCTCTTGTGTTTTGACCACATCTGTCTTAGAAACACCTGCACTTATTTTTCACTATCTAAAGCAACACATGACCAAGCTAAGTCAGTGAGTCTGCTGGATGTGAAGTATTTGGACTGCTCACATACGTTCAGCTCTGCACTCATTTGTGGACTGTTCTTTGTCAAAGTGTATATTGATGACTGGTTATAGCTGATTATGCAGAAACGTGGCGATTTTTTTTTTTAATTTTTTTTTTTTTTGTGTGTGTGTTAATTGTTATTCCTGTGCTGTAAGACTAGATTTGTATTTTTTACTTCTGAAGGATACTTGTTGAATCTTGTAGGTTCAAAGCAGCACACTTGTAAAATTTTCTAGTGGTTGGTATTCTCTTTATAATCTCAAGAAGTTAGTTCCAGTGTCGTGACTCTGATTTGTTGCTCATTATTTACTAAAGACAATTTCATATTTCTGGCTGTTGTCTGTAAAAGGCCATTATTGTACAATTTGTTTATTTTGGGGGGGGGGTTCCTTCACTTTGTGTTTTTTCTTAAAGCATGCTGTGGTTTCATTCAATGCGTAGTGGTTTTTATTTGTGTCTGCAGCCTGTCAGTTAGCTGGAGATGTTATTACTTATTTGTTAAATGCAGGCTGGGGATGGCGGTGCACGAGACAAACCATATAGACAGTCATTGCTCTGAGCTAATCTTATCTCCTGGAGCAAAGCATTTCTGAGGAATTTCTAATTTTGACAACTGGGATCAAATGTCTGACTTCTGAGGGCTGACAATAATGCCAGGGGCTGAGCTGCTTTGTCCTGTTGATAGCAACTGTGCAGTTTAAAAACCACACTAAATGCCAGGGAACCATACATCTTAGCTGGTTAGGGTCGGGGTTGGCGGCAGGGGGGGTGCTGTTTAGGGTAAGGCATTAGCTTTAGAAGTCTTAATGGAGCAGAAATGCTGCGGCTGCTGAGTGGTAAAAATAGTTCTGGGTTTTCAATGGCTGCATTCCATGGCTGGAGCCTGAAATCATGAATCAGGGCTCATCTCTCGGTCTGTGTGAGACCGGCGGTGAGAGCTCTGCAGCCAGACACGGGAGGGGAGCAGCTCGCTGAGATGAGCCTGAGCCCAGCGCCGCTGATACTCTGGGAGGGACCTGTGTTGCTTGTACACTCACAGCAAGGTATTGTGCATTAATATTTTGATTTCCAGTAGGAGTGTAGTTACTTGAGTGTGAATAATTAAAAATCTACTGAACCATGAAAAATTTCCCACTAAACCAAAGATGACTTTTAACAAGTGTCTGTTCTGTGCGAATTTGGCTTCGCAGAGACTTGTAACTTCACACCTTACAAGTTTCCAGAGACCTGGGATGATAGAGTGTGGTTGGGAGGACGTGCTGCTCATTTTCACCTGAACCACTGTCCTGTGTGAGTCTCCTTGCTTTTTCCATGGCAGTGTCTTTCCAGAAATTTTCTGGCCTGGAAATACCTGGGAACGTAGATACATAAATAATTATCAGTCTTCAGAGGCCTTCCTTCAGCAGTGTTTTTAAAAATGGTACCTAAAATGTGGATCCTTAACTCAAAGATGTCTCTAAAGCTTCAAGCTCTGTCGGTGTTGCAGCGTGAGATCTATACAGGTGTAAATTCCCTTTGACACAGTTCAGACGATTCTTTTCAGTGGTTTAAAATGTGGCGCAATTTAATGAAAGAATGAATTTTGTATTTACAGTCAGGACTTTGTCGTTAGTGTTGCTAGGTTGCTACCAAGATTTTGGTGACCAACGTTACCTCTGAAAGCGGTAAACAAAAACCTTTTTGTTTGGGGTTCGTTTTGCTTTTCTGTCCCTGAGACATTTCAAATACATATCCCCCAGGCCATTGCTAGTAGGACCTTGAGAAACTGCTGTTCCTGCAGATTTTGGCATGCCCTATTTGTTGAATAAGTGTGTGATCCTCCTTCCAGAAGGAGTTGCTAGATTTCCTGTTGCTGGAAGCACCGCCGGCAGCTGCCGGTGCAGGTTGCCTGTTCCGTTAGCACCCAGGGCATGACGATGCAGATAAACCCTTCAGCTTCAAGTACATCCAGTTAGTTCCATGCCATAAGGTAAGACAGTGAGGTGTTAGGGACAGTTCTAAAAAGATTAGCAAAGAGGAATTCTTAAATCTATATTGTGTTATTTACATGAGATGTCTTCACGTGTAAGGCACTGGGTGCAGGGCCTGGATTCTCTGTCATCCTTGCTGATGGGATCGAGTCACCCAATTTCCTCACATTTTAGTTCCCAATCTGTATAATGACAGTGATTTTACAGCAGAGGTGTTACGGGAATAAAACCTCTTTATTGGGTTTGTAAGTGCTGATGCCATCTCTACCCCTTCAGAGCTGCCAAATTAACTGCCAAGGCTCCATCCCGCTTCTGAAACAGGGGGTTTGTGTTCTTCTCACTAATGCCATTTTACAGAGCCTGAATATGGACTGTGGGTAGTTTAAAGAATATTTCACGAGTTGTATAAAGTCCGAGGACAAGAATAGATGCTGTAATCCTGCCTACCCATGTCCTGTGTGCCTGCCTCACTGTACCTTCCCCTTTTGGGAGGTTCAGTAAGAGTTGGAAATATGTTGCAGGATATTAGGTTAGTCATCAGCACTGCACAGAAATAGTCGAATGGGTATTTTAAAGGGGTGACATGGCAAAACTGCCGGTGTAACAGTACCAATAGCAGGGTTGCCTAAAATAACAAGAACATGAGAAAGTCCTTTCTAACTGCAGTGCTTTATCTCAGGCTGTTTTTGCCTGCTGTGTGTAAAGCAATGAGAGGTGTCTCAGATATTCAGCCAGTGGTCCCAGATATTACTCCCGCTTTGTGTTAGGAATTACAACACTTCAAACTATCTGCTGGAGTTGTCAGCTAAGGTGAATAACTGAAGATTTGGATGTTTGCCCAAGCTGTCCAGATTTAATTATCCGGTGAAACCTCATTAGAGTTGAGCTGCACCTGTGATACTGAGGGAACTATTTTGAAGGTAGTTCAGACCCTGATTCCTAGCTCAATTTTAAAAAATACTCTTGTAGAATCTAAATTTTTTTGCATCCCCATGTGTTTTGTTACAAGTAGTGTTTCAGCCCTGATCTGGCTTTCTGATGGTGGTGGAAAATAGAGAAGATAAAATTGGTAGCCAAAATGATGTTGAGAAATTAGAGATAGAGCCTGAAAAAAACCCAGATAAATGCACTACATTCCACTAGAGAAATAATCAACTGCCTAGGTACAAATAGGGAACGGATTGGGGGGGCGTGGGGTATTGTGGCTCATGAGGTGAATTTAAGTCAGGAATGCTTTGCTGTTTCAAAAGGCAAAGCCACCTTGCAATGTAAAACCTGAACGTATCACCCGTTGAAATGTGGTGAAACGATCCATCTCTTTGGCACCCGCTATAGTCTCAGTTCAGATTTTGGAAGCTGCAGTTGAAAGATGTGGATCAACTGGACAATCTGATATGAGTGCAGTTGAGAATGATCAAGGTCAAAATAAAAGCTGAAGAGAAGATTATGTGAATTGTAGTTCTTTGGTAAAGAAGAGGTTGTGAAGGACCTTTAACGACATTTTGCAAGTGTGTGAACGGCTGCTGGAAAGAGAAAGGAAGAATTCTTCTTTGCAGGTGTAGGGTAGGGAGTAATAGGCTTCAGTCACAGGGTAGGAGATTCAGGTTTGTCAGTAGACGAAATAAATGTCTGTCTAGGGTGACACAGATATGATCCCTTCTGCCGCCATTCACGTGGTCTTTTTGAGTCCCTCCCAATTCTCTGATTCTCCAGTTCTGCACAATCATATGCTACGGGTTGGGAACTAACACCCTTAATCCTTTGCAGCAGACAGTGAGCTCAGTGTCTCCCAAAGAACTACAGCCGAGGCTGGTGGTGGTGTAGATACCAGCAGCAGGTCAGAGGGAAGCGGCTTGGCAGGTGTGTCATTGTTTGGCAGTCGTGAACACTGGGGAGACATGAGTCAGGAATGATGCGTTGTTCTCAGTTTCTCATGGTGCAAAAGCTGTAGGACAACTGCTTGAATTGTCAGGTGGTAAATGCAAAGCAGAGAAGGACTTTTTCACACTGTCTTTAGTTAACCAAAGGAATTTACTGCCATTAGATGTGTTGGGTGCTGAATTAGACAATATTACGCCAGCAGATCTGTCAAAAGCATTTAAACATAAATATACCAGCTCCAGCTCAGGAATTTCCTGAGACACATGTTGCTGGAGGCTGGGATTGATACCACAGAGGCTATCGCTATGTTTGTGCCCTGTTCTTATACTCCTGGCACTTGCAAGTGGCGTCTGTCAGAGTTTGAAGGGAGAGCCAGGCCCAGAATTTATTGAAGGAGAGTTTTCTCTTTCTCCGGTCTGCAGGGCACAGCCTGTGGAGGCCTCTGCATGCCTGATAATCAGCACATCTAAAATAGCCTTTTGCCTGTCAGGATCTGAGAAGAGCCCTGACTGGGATGACTTCTGTTCCATCTGAGAAGTATTCTATCAGCACTCCCACTTCAGTCCGAGGAGTGCAATGGAACAGCTGGGGTGGAGTGGGAAGAGGCGGCAAAAATTCAGGCCCAGGCATCGGGCGTTCTCATGTATTCGCTGGGAATTTCAGGGCATGTGCTTCCTAGATTATTTCCAAGCAGAACTGTGCTGTGAAGTATCAAGTCTTTGCTGTGAAGGATAATTTAGGAAGCCCTATCGTGAGAGACATTTCTGAGTACGAAGCTTGGCACGGCTTATGGGAGGAATTGCAAATAGCCAAGAGGTATGTGAGCAAGGTCAGATCAAAACTGCATAAACACTATGTGTCAATTTTTTCTCTCATGAAATTGCCCTGTCTTTAGCAGGATGGTATTATGAATGATCCTGAAATAAGTCCTGTAGCTGACATGCTGCTCTTCTGTTAGGATTGTCTGTTGTGAGGACATGACTACGTGGGATTGATATGCCAGGAGGTGGCATGCGAGCAGCAGGCTCTTGGTGCTTTTTTGCCCATGAGCTTTCCTCTGCCAACACTAAACCCATTGTGTTGACAAGAGTAAGCTCTGAATTTTACCTGTGAGGCAAACAATTCAAAGCATTGACAGAAGAGGATGGAGGACGATGGCAGACACTGTCTGGTAAAAGAACACAAGGCCAGGAAAGGTCGTACTGAGTGCAGAGAGCCTCTGGTCATGTTCCACTTGTTACAGAATAGGGTCTGATGGGTCAACCTGCTGGAACATGTTGTTGGAGGGAATATTCCTGGCAGACAACATGCAGATTGGTAATGAAGTGGAGATCAGGCAGAGTAATGTCCTCATGAGGAGTCTGTAGACCAACAAAATGCCAACCATTTTGTGCACTGATATGCGAGAGTGTCTTCTAGTTCTGGAGCAGAATGATTGGTGATCAAAAAGGCTGGTGTTTAGATTTAGAAAGGTGTTGTCATACAGAGCTCTTTTATTAGGAAGCTAAAAATACCTTTGCAAATCTGGAACAATGGTACAGGAGGCAAGAGTCCTAGGAGAGTTGGCTGCATTGTAGGGTAGTTGTACTTGGACTTGAGTAATAGCCAATGAAATCATGATTTCAAGTAAAAAAAATGTGTACTTGTGAAATACTCCTCAAAACTTTATTAATATCATTCTAAGTATTGGCTCAAGTTCCTCTATTGGTTTTCTAACATCGAACTTTTTAAGACAAAGTAAAAGCATCCCATAATCTACAGACTCTGAAAAAAAGATTCCTCAAATCAAACATGAAAAAAGACAGTAACATTTCTTCGGCCAATTTCTCTGCAGATAATTCCCACATTGTTTTACAAGTCTTCTGAATGAAAAAGCAGCAACACTTTCAAGAGAGGCTGTACTTTGTAGGCATGACAAAAAATTATCACATCAAAGCATTGACCCAACTATCTGGCCATAGCTTAAAAGCCCCTCATTTACTGGTTGATTTTGCTCATCTTTTAGAAATAGCTTTTAAATCCTATTTAACAAGTGTGAATGTTCTCATGAGCTGTATAGAAGTCTAGTCCCAGTGCATATCCTGCAGAGGTCTTGGAGAGGAAGGCCCTTGGTTGCGATCAGGGGCAGAACTGATGTTTTATGAGAGGAATTTTTATCCTTTGCAGAACATAGAGCATCCTGCAAGCTCATTTCAATTAATGCTTTACGACCTATTACCTGTGATGGCATCTCATCATAGTTTTCTTGACTCCTGAAGAGCATGCCATCTTGTGGCCAACCTGGCTCTCCTTGCCTGTCCCCACCCTTAGTAGCCCCTATATCCATTTTGGACCATCTATACCAGAGTAATGATGTCTAGGATGGAATGTGCTTGATGCTGGAAACCCCCCAGCTGGTTTTAACAGCAGCTTTGGAGTTGCTTTGTGTATTCTGAATAGCGAAAGCCATCAGACAAGGAGCAGAGTAACAGACCTTTAAGATTGCTGTCATGTGCACACCAAAAAAAAGAAAAAAAAAAAAATTTCACCTTGAAGGTTAACAAAATAAAAAAACCCCCCATAATAAAAAAAATAAAGCATTTTTATACAGCACTTTTAAGTCCCTTGATAGTCCTTGTGGAAGTGACAAATACGCCCTAAGGGTTTGCAATGTATATTAAGTGTTGCACATACCTTATAATGAATATTCTAGTGGGTGTTCTACTGTAGTTACTCCTGAAGTCCCAACTGGAATGGGAGATTATTCTGCAGGATGTTGTACTTGGTGCACACTAATTCCTTCTGAACTTTTGATCTGCTTTGCTGAAATGGAATTTCTCCACAGAAGAATTTGCCTCCCTGATATTGAGCTAATAATATGAATGTGTTTGTGTTTCCATTTGAAAGGGTTGGTAGCCACGGAGCGCAGCTCAGCTGTAATAATGCTCAAGTTATTTTTGTGCAATACATGTCGGGTTGTTTGTTTTCTTTCTTCCTGGAGCTGTATTTAATGATGTTTTAAATACAGCAAATTTCCACTCAAAGCAAAGAACAGCTTCTCTCAGTGAAACATGAGGAAATTCTTCCTTATATTCTCTGCTTCATTACTAGGATTTCTGCTAAATTTATTTGAGTTGGTTGTCCCCTAGAGCTAGTTTATGCCAAAGCGAAAAACACTGGTCAGATGAGAGAAAGAATACCTACTTGTACAGTGACATATCTGCGGCGATGTCATCTGCTTTATGGAGAGATGCCTTTTGGTTCATCTTGTACATCTGTATCCTTAGCAGCAGGTGCCACTGCCAGACAATTCATCAACGTTAATGCGATTGCTGAGAAACACTAAAGCCGTTGGTTTTGATTGCTGTGGGAGGTGGCGTAGAGAACTCTGTGCTCGCTGGAAGGGGGGGAGGAAGCTCTGCTGAAAAACAAGTTGGAAAGGTGGACTTATAACTCTAATTTGTTGAGGGTTAAGTGTTAAAAAAGCCCCAAACTCCTCTTCAGGGCTTGCAACGGGGAGCAAATGTGAGACACCTTGCCTCAGCAGGAGACGGGAGCACAAGTTCAGCACGAAGGTGGCCATCTGGTAGGTGGGGTGGAACACGATTGCAGGAAGGACAGCGATGAGAACTGAACAGGGAATTTTTCCAGTTGAGCTGCTGCCAACTTAGTCATGCCATCAGCAGAGGCTGGACATTTGCATTCCTCCCTTGGCAGGCGGCGTTAAAAGCAGCGTGCTCTGCTTCCCAGAGCGTACCGTCCCAGCCTACCCCACCAAGATTTGGCTTTGCCACCCGTGGTTGCTGATGCCTACTAACCAGAGAGCGGCAACATCTGCAGAGATTTTCTGTCTGTCTGAACTTTTGTGCCACGTTGCCAAGACTTGTCTGGAGACCAGTGGAAATCAGGAGTTTGCAGATGTGGACCTGGATGGAGAGTAGCCAGGTTTGTGAGGAGGGAGCCTGGAGCTGTAGTAAACAAACCCCAGGAGCATGCGTGCTAGAGCTAAAATGACAAGTGGCCAAGAAAGGATGCTCTGTGGCACAAGGAGGTGGATACCTTAGCAGAGAGCTAACCTACAGGAAAAGAAAGTGGTGCAAAGCAGACAATAGAATCAACAACAACAAATTGGTATCAGTAGATGCCATCATCATCAGACATGGAAGTGAGGATGGAGCATGGAATTGTGAATGGAGGTGTGCACGTAGTCATTTTGTTTAGAGGTGAACGATGCTCAAAACCAGGAGAGGTCTTTGGACACAAGTTTAGGAGCTAGGAGGCTGTGTCCTTCCCTCTCAACTTGCAGCCACACACGTAAGAAACATCTGTGTTATGGAAGGACAGCTGAAGAGCCTTTTCTTACATCAACACTTCTATGCACAGGAGACAGCAGCAATGGACCATCTAAGAAGTTGAGTGTGAGCTA